>JASANC010004267.1:0-28630 GCA_030248135.1 Theristus sp. LFF4_11
TTGTCGGTTACACTTGTGTTGTGCGGTTTTTTGCATGCACTTATTCTCAGCGCCAGAATCACATGAAGGCGTAAAACTTGTCAATGATAACCAGATATTATCCAACAAATCAAAGTTTTCAATCAACAATAACATCCAAGAGGCAAGCTGGCAAAAAAATAATATTTTACCGGTCGTTTTGACGGGCGTCGGTGGGTTTGACAAAACATTGCCGTCAAACGGATGCTGCGGCACTTGCCCACTTTGATAGGACATCAGTGAAATGGCGGAGAGCGGCCTCGAGTGCAAATTGATACTGCCGCCGAACGAGGTTTGACCTGAGAGCATTCCGAATTTTAAAAAAAATCAGAAATACCGCTCTGTACGGGTCACAAGTTTCGCAGAACGGTTCAACGACACACACCGGACTCGTGTCTCATTTTCAGTGGTGCCGCACCGGCCGTGGCCGTACCGCACATTGCGGGACTGGCCAAGTGCGCCGCCAATCTACTGGCAGCCATGCCGTCGTTGTCCGCGTCGTGCCGGGGCGATGGCAGCACGATTGTGCTCGGCCGGGTCGGCGTCGCCGGCGGCTGCTGTTGTGTGGGCGTGAAAAGGCCGGGTTGGTGCTGTCGCTGGCTCGCGGCGTCCTTGCCTGCGCAAATACATAAAGTTCGGCTGTTTGCGGTTTCGCCAGGTAGACGCATACCGCGGTGTCCCCTGGCTCGTCAGTGCGACGGACACCAGGCAGAACTGCCGAAGGTGTTTTACCACAGACAGATCTTATAGTCTGGGTAAAAAGATGGTAATAAAACGGGCGAAACGAGACTCGGTGGTTACCCACTATTGTTGTTCTTTCTTGTTTAAACAATTAGCAGAAAAAAGATAACTAGTAGTTTTGTGCGAAAAGACATGGGTTGTCAATAAAGGTATAAGAAATCGATGAACAAGGAAATGCTACAAAAAAAACCAACAACAAGCCCGTACAATATCAGCATCACAATCAAGTCATGTTTTGCTCAGACAGATGAAAATGCACTCGTTCTCGCTCGAAAACTTTGAGAATAATAATAAAAACAGAAAATCTCAAAATCTGAAAAACCTTAAAACCCGAAATTTCCTCCTAAAAAGGGGAATCAAACAAAATAAAAGTACACAAAAAGACTGCAAGGGCACACACACACACCTGACGGTGTCAACGGCATTTGCACGTTCAACGGCTGCAACGCCACCCCGCTGTCCAGGGTGAGCGTGCTTGTCGTGGTCGTCGTCATCGTCGCAGCCAAACGCCCACCGAAATTGGCGACATTGGCGAACGGCATACAGTCGTGCAACGTGTGCTCGTCAATTATCACCTGAATAGAAAAAAAACGGCCATCGAAATTGTTTTCATAGCGTTGTGGCGGAACTCGCCACTCGCGGACAAGAAAAGACCTTATCAATTGGTTGGAGCACTTGGATTGGCTCCAGTGTTTTCAGCGGCACAAACAAGCATCAAGCAAACACACTGGCACATAGCTACAACCACATGAGAGTAAGGCTCTGAGACGCCAAACGGCTAGAAGAGTCGGTGCCAATGTTTTGTTTGCGCTAGTTTCTGTTCTGCGACTGTTCGCACGTTGCAGACGTGCAAAAAGCAAATCAGCGTCAGGCTTATTGATCAAGTCGTGTCATAAGCTTCAGCCAGCACTTTTCAATTTCAATTGGAATTTTTCAATTTTTCAATTTCAATTCAACACTGCAAACATGAATTGGATTGTTGATTCACGCGAGTCGCAGTCGCAGAGCTAGAAAAACGCCAGCACAGTCGAACTCTATAAATTATAGGCAATCAACTGATTGGTTGGTGATCACGTGGATGCATGCATTCCGTGCTGGCATTTCTGTGTGGGCGGAGTCTGTCCGTGCATAGAAAGCATGCAACACGTGATCACCAACCAATCAGTTGATTGCCTATAGTTATGTAGTCCATGCGCGATAAGCCTCTGACACACACACACACAATCGATCAATTTGTATGGTGGTTCTCTGCCTTTCCGCCTGGCCAACATCATATGCAGAAGAGCGGTGGCCTCGATCAGTGATGTGCCCCTCTCGAACCACTTGCGTCGCGAACACTTGCGTCCGTGAGCGACAAGCCGACACTGCACCTGTTCACACTCAGCCAACACGTCGTGCGTCTCCTTGCGCGCCCATCGTTCGCGGCCGAACTCGATGTCCCTGCTCGAGTGCACCAGCATCGGATGCAGTCGCACCGAGCCAATCAGCGGGCGGATCACGGTGGCGAACAAATGATTCTGCCGGGCGGCGCGGGCACCATCCGTCGAGTGGTGGTGCACGGAGAACTGCTGTCTGCAGGAAAGACGGCTTTTTTGTTACAGCGTCCGCATCCGACCGAGCCCGCTCGATCGGCCAAATTGCGTCACTACTTTTCCCGCCTGTTAAGCGATGAACAGCAACAACAGTTTTTTTGTTCACTCTTTTTTTGCGACGTTTCTTCCAGACGTTCTTTCTCGTAGTTTCAACTATCTAAACTGGAAGAACGCAAGCCTCGCCGCCGGTTTCCATGTCAAGTCTCCATTCTCAATCATTCCTTGTGGTTTTGCGCCATTTCAAACCAGGAATCGGTAACGATGGTGCTTGTGATAATCAGAAAAGTTCTGTTTTCTGTAGCAACCTCCATATTCAAAAGCAACGTGATCAATGTGACTCTTGAGCTCTCACTTGAGAAACGCGAGCGTATTGCACGGATACATCGCATACAGCCGTTGGAAGTACGCGCGCAACGCCCACGCCAGGTAGTCGCCGTAGCAAGCGGGTGGCGGCGGCGCACTCTGTCGCTGTTGCGCATGTGCCAGTGTGTCGCGCGGGCGGTGTTGTTGTTCGCAGACGTTCGCAAACACACTGGCAGCACGCAGCAGCAACACGAGCAGGTCCGTGTACTGTGGCGCCGTCAACAGGACGGCACGTGGCAACAGCGAGCACAACGCCGTTAGACCGCCGACAAGCGTCATGATCTGCTCGCTCGTGGTGTCGTGCTGCTGGGCGGAGTCGAACATGGTGAACGATTGGAGAAACATCTACAGTGGAACTCTGAATTATAGGCAATCAGCTGATTGGTTGGTGGTCACGTGCATGCATGCTTTCTGTGCAAAACCGATTCCGCTTCCACAGCCAATTTTTGTACAGAAAGTATGCATCACGTGATCCAGCAACCAATCAGCTGATTCCCTAAAATTTAGAGTTCCGACTGTATTTAGCAGTTTACATTGTGCAGTTTACAAACGCGGTTTTGTAACCGTGCAAAGCATAGTCGTGCGACGGTCTAGTGAAACGTGGTGTGCTTTTGGCGCCATGCGGCTGACGAAAATTTGCAATGATGCGGTGCACCACATGAGCGCAAGCGCAATCGCACCAAATTCCATCACACCGTCGCACGAACATGAAAGACCAAACAACGCATTTAGACCAGCCAACCAGCGCCAAGCATCGCAGATTATGAAAGGTGATGAGAAAAAAATTGCAAGACAGCTTGGCAGTTCATGTTGTGTTCAGTTTGAAACAATTTCATGTTGCTCAAGTTTAACTGAAAGTGAAAAGCAACCACCGCAGTCGAAGACCCAACCGAACACCAAAAACCAGACACCTTTTCTTTCGCCGACAACAGCTTCACTAAACTCGTGTAGAACGAATGCTGCGTCAGTTTCGGCAACCAACTGGACTGCGCGTGCACGACGTAATGCAACAGGGTGATGCACGCCACAGGGTGCGCGCGAAGGTGCTCGTTCATGCGGTCGAGGAGAAACTGGAGAATAGAGAATTGCACAATGGCTGCGTGGGTTGCATTGGTGGCGCGTCGGCATGTGCGGCGTAAACAAGTGGGGCGTGTGATGTGACGCTTCGTGTCTCAGACAAAAACCGTGAGTATTAGAAACAAGCACCGAAGTGCTTGCGTTGGATTGTGGCCACACGCATATATGCGTAAAAACGATGTTCAACGTCATGTTTGTTAAAAACGAGGCCTGGCTGATGTTTCGTGCTGCCATTACCACCCCTAGGCGCACGTCGCATTTTTGAGACTGTGCGGTCTGGCGACTTGTCGAACTGACGAGCCCGAGGTCGCCGCGGTCTTCGCTTACCGGGCGAAACCGCAAAAAAACAGTGTCCAGCAGCCCTCGCGGTGTCAGTCCGCAGCGCAAAAAGCAAAAACTGAAGTGCATAAGTGCTTGCACGTTGCACCGATTGCCCATTGACATTGAGACAAATACAATATGAATGGTGTTGTGTTTTGTTGGAACGATTTTTTCGCAAACGCCAATCAACGCAAACACGCAATCCATTTCAATGCGACTGGTAGTCAAAAAGACGGTGCATTCGAGGCGTGTGGTGCAAGTGTCTCACCTTTTCTTGCGGCTCACGAATGAGCGAGAGCAACTCGAGTGGTCGCGTTGATTTCGTCTGGATGAAATAGTCGACGAGCCCAACGATGACTGCTTCCGGTGCCGCTAACACACCTGCACAAAAAAACGAGAGAGAAAATTACCGAAATAACCGTACAAAACGAAACAGTGTGCATGCGGACGTCAAATTTGTCGCGAAAAGCCGTAAACTCCGATAAAACTGTTTGAACAGCATGCACCACGAAGGAAGTTCACGTGCGCTTCGGTGCCATTCCGTTCTCGACTGTCGGTCGAGTACGGAAGGGCAACGACCGGCACCGTCGACCGGCAACAAAATAACCACACATGTTGGCTGGCTGTGGATTTGACAAACGAAAACTCAACGCAGCAGCGAACCCTCGCGCAGCGCCGTGAACGCTTCGTTGCCCGTTTCCAAATCGGTCGAATCGACCAAGCGCAGCAGATCGGCCGGATTGTTTGAAATGGATGCGCATGCGTTGCTGTCGCCGCCGTCGGTCGCCCTCGTCGCTTGTTGCAGTTTAGTTTTGTCTTTTCGATTCATTTCCATTCTTTCGATGAATCAGGTTTCAGGTACTGGCTAAGGAAGAGCCCATGCCGCCATGGGCGGGCAGCCAAAACTCGCGTCAGTCTGTGTCTGCGGCAGTACCGTGGGCGGGGGGGGGGTGGGGGGGGTACACCCCCCCAGAGCACCAGAGACCGTCGGGTGGGGGGGGGGGTGGGGGGGGGCACCTTGCCACCCACCCCCTAAAACCGGGCACCCCCCCCCCCCCCCATCGGACCCCCCCCCCCCCTCGAAAATTTGGCCGACACCCCCCCCCCCCACCCACACCCCCCATCCCATTTAGTCTGGCGGAGACCCCCCCCCCCCCCCCCCCCAAAATTTTCTGCACACCCTAATTTTTTTTCGAAAATCATGATTTTTTGTCTATAAAGTCTATAATATAAGCTGAATATATGATAACTTGACCATCTTCATTGTAATTTCAAAGATTTTGCAGCTAAGGAGCGAAAAAATTTCATGGGGGGGTGGGGGGGTGGACCCACCCCCCCCCACAGAAACTTTTGAAAAAAGGCACCCCCCCCCCCCCATGGGACCCCCATGGGGGGTCCCACGTTACCATAGGTTGGACGGACCCCCCCCTCACTTTTTGGTCGGCACTAGGGTTGTTAAACAAAAATGAAAATTTTTTTTTTCAAAAAAAAGTGATTAAAAAAAACAAAAATGCCGATTTTTTTTTAAAAAAAAAAAATTCGAAAAATTTTCCTCTAATATGCTCTGAAAACCTCAATTTTGGCACAATTTTTCGAAAGTTCAACAAAAATTTTCTTTGATTATACCTCGTAAAACCTTTAGCAGTCGATTTTGGGCCGTTTTACCGACTGATTTTAGGCTTCGACAACATCTGCGATGAAGTTTTTGAGCGTCCCAAAGCTTAGCCTACCATTTCCGATGCAGATAAGGTGACGATTCGCCTCGCAGAGCGTCCGATTGTGCTCGCTGCTCCGTTTGCAAGCGCTACGTTGTCTGGTTGCTGCTTCGTGTCGTGTCGTCGCGACACCATCAGAAGAATTGATCGAATTTCAAGGCGGTATGCTCAAAAACGCTCAGATTTCAATTGAACGTAGTTATAGCTTGAGAGTTTGACAAAGACAAAGCGTCTGACAAGTTTTGTTCCAGCGCGAATCGACCAACCAGTGCCATCCGGTCGTGTCAACACCGTTGAAGCATCCGTGAGCGCTTGCTTCTCACCGATCGCAGACAAATTCACAAAGCCGGCGTAACGTTGACGGTAAATATCTTCAAATAATCGATTTTCGGCTGCAATCGTTGAACCGAGCGAGCCGTTGGCGAGTGCTGTGCTGTGCAGTGCGGTGCTTGTTGCTGAAAACAACCTGACTGTGAATGAATGATACCTTTAAGGTACAAATTAGCTAAAAATGGTAACTTCGTTTTAGCGGCAACGCAGCATTAGTGGCAACGGCAACACGATTCCTCAGTGACAGTGGAAAATATTTTCAACGTGTAATCACAGAATTAACACTTGAAACTATTTCGAAACAACACCAGGTAATACGTTTTATTTTGGTTCCGCGAGACTCGTTGCGCGCATAGATAGGTAAACAGTTTCACGCATGACGCGGCAATTCAAAATTGCTAAAGTGATCGAAATTCCGCAAATAACTTGGGCTATTTCGAATCGCTACATAAAGACGGAAGCTTCCATTCTCTACATCGGCAAACGCATTGATTCGCAGAAACCCAAAAAACTGCCAATTCCAACCGGACGCAGTCGCGTTTGTTGCATTGTTGTTCATCAACGCTCGTTCTCGGTGCAGTGTCGCGAGTTGCATCAACTGCGCCAGTCCGATGCTGAACACGTCCGAAAGTGCCGTGGCAGTTGAACTGTACTGACGATGGGCACCATTGGACACGGCACTGCTCGCACTGCTGCGTACGGCTGAGATGGGACCGCTCGCATTCGCTGCGATCATGGTTGCCGCTGCTGAGAGATTGCTTGCTACTCATCAATACCAGTATACCGTTCAACAAGTCACAAATTTCAATGAAACCACAACAAAAACTGAACTGATCTGTTCCGATATTTCGTTTCAACGCGCCAAATGTGCCACACTGAAAACCATTTCCAAACATTTTATTTGACCAAACAAAAGCACTGAACGCTTTTCTACCGGGAGCCAAACAAGATGGTTTTGTTTTGGTGAAATGTTTGGAAATATGGTTTTCAGTGCAAGATGAAGAACGTGTGTGTGCGGCATAAACCGAAAGCAGCGTTTAGTTTTGAAAAAATTTACCGTCAACATCGTCATCACGTTGAATTGCTCCGTTCGATTGCAAATTCGCAGCTGATGTTGCATCGTCACTGAGCGAGCTGGCATTTACCTAAAATTTGGAGAGAACATTCAGTTTTCGTTTGCGATCGTGAAAAGTCGGTTGTCGGGTTTCTCCAGTATATAATTTTTTTTGTCCAAAAACCGCGTTTCAGTTTTATCAAAAAAAACTGTTTTTGTGTTTACCTGAGCAAGCACCCTTTGCACGTTGCTTGCTATCTCGGTTACAAACGAACCGTCTAGTTGCACTGAATCTCCAGAGGCTGATGAATTTCCGGTGCTTCCAAATGCTGTTGCTATAGACGGAAACAAAGCATTGCATGAAAAACAAACAATTTTTTTTGCCAGTAAATCTGTACGGAATGACCGAGTAAACATGGCAGCTTTTTTCAGGGTGCAAGGAGCGCGCGAAATTTGAATGAAAGAAAACAGACGTTCAGAAACCAACATGTGTGCCAAATTTGACGTGTTTTTTAGACCAATGGATTCTTCGTGTCATTATGTTCATTCTTGCTCCCTTGAACACATGATTAGGAGTTATATTGGCATTTTTGAAAAAGACAACTCCTAGTCTGCGACGGATCCCGCCTTGACGGGCTGCCTTATTTATTCGGCCATACTGTAAGTTATTTTCAGTTGCCAAGCAAAATTTGATTTCTTTCGCTAGCAGTAGTGGTCAAACGTGGTGAACCGCTCAGTGCTTTCGTTTGGCGACTCTTGTGACGGAAATGGTTTCCAATGTCATGCCAGCAATGCGTGAGAGCTATTCAGAAACTGCTTGACCAGTTAACTCACGATTTTCGGTTTCTCTTCAGTTTTTCGATAAGTTTTCCAGAAACCATATGTTTTTCAAACACAACCGCACAACGTTTTTCCTATCGCATGCCAATTGCTCTGACAGTGCAACGTTCATTTTTCAGTAGCAGCCAATTAGCAGATTGCATTCGAAAAAATATGCGACAGAACATGTCAATAACTCACCCGTGCGTCGGCCACGGTGCCTCGATACATTTCTGTCATAAGTCTGGTTCAAGATTGAATAACCTTGCAGGCGAATAATCGGCAAAACTCCGAGTATTGTCCAGACTAAGCAAACAAACGGTCGAAGCTGCATAGCCAGACATGCGAGGCGCACTGAGTCGATTTTCGCTTTAAATTTATTATTTTACAACGAAGCTTCGGTTCCACCGAACGGCGTATTTATACGTTTCGGATTTCGAAATCCTTTTTACGTCATTTTAGAGTTATTGTTTATAAATCACGAATCGCTTAATTGCTTGGGATTCTACCGGTTCTATCCATGAATCATCGTTTCAATCATCGGAAGAATGTTACACCAAAAATGTGCTCATCAGCGATGCAGCACCGTCATCTGTTCTTTCCGGAGTTTCAAAATATTTCAATAACGGATATGTATGTTCGAACGTTTGATTTCACGGAGTTCTTTTTAACCATTTTATTGACATACCAGTTGTTTTGGAAAATTACAATTTCGAAGAATCGCTTATTCTCACGTTTGTCAGTAACCATCAAAAAAATTCACACTGTTGGCCCTTTTGATTGGCAAAACTAGTTGGATCAAGGTGTGACCAGCGTTTGTGTTCGAAAAAAACTTGCTGCGTGGATTTCCCGTCGAAACACCCAGCCTTTTACAGCCAAACCCACGCACGGACCGTGAAAACGTGCATGAAAAACTTTTATTTTCAGTTTTTGAAACTAATGGTTTTTCAAATGATCTGTGAAACAAAGCACTTCATTCATTTCGTCACAAGTGGTGGTGTTTTCAGAGCGGAACTGGAACTTATATGCGCAATTCGCTGAATGGCTGCTTCTGAATGCGACTCGGTGATTGGTGCAACCAGCTCAGTGCAGCCAATCAACGTGCCAGATACATGTGCAACGTTTGAAGGCATTGATTTTGGACAGTTTCGCCCTACACGCTCACTACAAACACGCACGCACACTGGTTGGCCCACCCACGCATGCTGCCGTGTGTGACCTATCAGCGAGCAACGATTCAAACTGGTTCAGTGGTCCTGAGCATTCCCAACAACGCACACATGGATAAAACCGACGATTAGCAAAAAAATCGTGTGCATGAACAGAACAAGAATGTTGTTGAAACAATATAGCCTAAAATGCAGACTGCGCAATTGTTTATTGTGATTTCGTTTATTTTCAGGCTTTCATCAACGGTCCGTTACACAAATGCGAATTGATTTTGAAAGTAACAAACGTAGTTTACAATTTTGATGTTCAATCCCAGTCAAAACCGGTCACACGTAGTTTACAATTTTGATGTTCAATCCCAGTCAAAACCGGTCACACTTTGCGTTCATTATATCAGTTCATTCTAACAATCAATCTATTCGTATGTCTTCACAGTGCAATACAGTTATTGGCTTTCCGTCTTATGTTCGTCAACATTCGCGTCATCATCACCGGACACTGAAGCAGAGCGGTACACCAGCGGGAAGATTTGCACATCCTGGAAAGACCAAGCGGGTGAACTGACGCGACACTTGTCTCCGACGCACGAACCTTAACGGGCATTCATGAACCAGTATTTAATGACCGCGTAGCTATGTGTTAACGCAGCTACGCGCCACTAAATACTGCTTCATGAATGCCGGTTTACTTAATTCGCAAGTGCGAATAATGAAGACAGTGGAGTGTCAGTGTATTATCTTTTCTTTAAGACCTGCGACTCAATGCGGTTGTGGACGTAAAGCAAAACTAGTTTCAATCGTTATGTGGCAATTCAGAATAGCCTAAGTGACCCGGCCTTATTCAGGGGACTCGGATCCCTTTGCCAATTTTGAATTTCCGCGTCGTGCATGAGACTGCTTACCCATCTATGCGCGAATTGAGACGCGGGATCAAAATAAAAGATATTACGTGTATTTTTTCACATTTCCACAGCAACATTTTCACAATTTGCTGTGCAACCATCACGCTGCTAGAGGCGACAAATGGCGACCTTGATATTATTGGAGTCCGTGAGGAACATGGCGAGTCTGTCTACGCCGAGTCCCCAGCCGGCCGTCGGTGGCAGTCCGTACTCAAGTGCAGTGCAGAAATTCTCGTCCACGGGCATCGCCTCATCGTCGCCGGCCGCTTTCGCCTGAGGAACGAAACGCTACACAGTTGGAAACATTGTGAAAGCTGAATAGTCAATGGCATTTAGTTGGTTGTGAACACGAAATAAAACGTTTAAGTGACTGAAAAGGCTGGTCGGAATCGAAAGCAAGAGCACTCGGTTACAGCACCGCAAGGTTGCACTGCGACAAACAAGCACACCAGCTTGTTCCACAGTGTGCTGTGCTTTCACAAAAAATGCATCCAATAACAGAATACACAGTCGACAGTCTTCACACTGGGACTATCCGTTG
The DNA here is from genome assembly GCA_030248135.1 of Theristus sp. LFF4_11. Taxonomy (NCBI): domain Eukaryota; kingdom Metazoa; phylum Nematoda; class Chromadorea; order Monhysterida; family Xyalidae; genus Theristus; species Theristus sp. LFF4_11. The sequence continues at coordinate 10,643 of JASANC010004267.1, forward strand.
CAACGAAGCAAAAGAAATCAATCAGCGAAGTAGTAAAAATAGAAATGAAAGCTGAGGAAAATGTCACGTGAACATCGAAACCAGCCAATCAGTGCGTCACACTCAGTGGTAGCCAATCAGGCGACCGCTTTTGAAACGTGGAGTGATTCCTAGTTCCGCCCAAACTATTATGCGCGAGACGAAAAGAATTTGAAAAGATAAAAAAACTACCCGGGCCTGCTGTCCGAATCTGTCTCTCTGAGTGTGCGGTTCGTTCAATTCGGTGTACGCATTGCAGAGCTCCTTGCCACACACGAGCAATTCGAATCGTTCCGCAAGCCCATCAACGCTACGATGTGACTTCGCTAGCGGCGAAAGAATCTGCAGACCGAAAAAACAGTACGCCGCTGTATCGTGTAATGTGTACCAAGAAATGTGTGCACTGGTTTGCTGCTGCTACCGGTCGGTATCGTTTTGCAATCGACCAAACATAGTTTGGTTGTTCTGAAATTTCCATCTTGCTTTGTTCACTTGGAAGCCTGAATGTGAGCTTCGGAATCAAACTGGCCCAACCGACCAAATCGCCCCATTGGGCAATCAGCGCTACCACAACGAAAAAAGAGAAGACCAACCCAGTCCCACTTTACCTGCGGTAAGTCCGTCAAGAACGTGGGCTGCACACAGTCCGGCTCAATGAAATGAGCAATCAGCTGGAAAAAAACCGAAATTTCAAATACCAAATCGTTTCGCGTTTCCGCATGTTTGACGACTTCCAAGCGTCGAAAAGATGAAAACATTGAGAAAAACATTTTCCAGCGAACCTTTTCAATTAATCTAGCTGCGGATCTCGGAGGCTCACAATGAACGCTGTGCGTGCGTGCCAGTGCGTTCAGTTGCTGATGGGATTCTGAAAAAAAGGTAAATCGCACAACGTCACGCAGTTTTCATGATTGGTATTCCCGTTCAGCTGACCAATTGCATCTCAAATGACAAACGACCAAACTCGCAGAGTACGGTATCAACCGTATTTGGTCTTGACGCGACCTTGCAGCAGACAACAAGATTGCCACATTTACTTTGTTTAAAATTTCGACTCAGTTTCCTTTACCCTTTCCGATACATCTCTATGTCGACATTGTTTGCTGTGTAGCATGGACGTTTCAAATCCAATAGACCTAAGACCGAATATCCACACGAGTTCATCGGATGAACTGCTTCTGATTCCAAGGCAGCCAAAAACACCGTTGAAAAAAAACGACGAAAATCCACCGACCATTGGTGTCCAGCTTGTGCGCCGGCGGCAGGGCCCCGTTCAGCTTTTTGCCCAATTCGTCCCAAACCGAAAGTCTCCGAAAAGGAGGCCGAAATGAAATTAGAATCGATGACTGTTCTTGTTCTTCAATGGCAGACTTTTTATAACCATCGGCTTTCGCAAGCGACGTCATCTGAATGCGATCGGTTCCAAGTATTGACAGGGTGAGCTCTGTAGAAAAACAACGTTGAGTTTTATTTGGTCGCACCAGACACAGCAAATGAAGCGTATTGATCGGCTGTACCACGCTTATTTTCGACTAATCAGCGGCGAAACAAAATTCTATGAATTTGACTCATAATGTTTCAGTCACAATTCGGTTGTTTGTTCGCCATTAAGCTTATTCACCTTCCGAATTTTCGTTGGCGGTTGGGTGGGAAGGCCAACAAAAAACATTGCAGCAAGTCCAAACTGTTTTTTTTTAATGTTAGCGATTTTTTTCAAAAACTACAAATACCCACTGTGCAGCAGGTGCTCAGTGACGCCCATCAAATCGTGATAGTCCGCGTAGGCCTGGTAGAACTCGCACATCGTGAACTCCGGCGAATGCCACGCGCTAAGACCCTCGTTGCGAAATTGGCGCCCGATTTCAAACACTCGCTCGAAACCACCAACGATCAGCATCTGGGAGAAGAGTTGGGAAAAAACATTTTGAATATTGTGGGGGAGCGTGCGACGAAAATGGAGGGACGTTTGTTGTTGTTGGCCACGCTGAAATGCACGGACTTTCAAGCAACTTTGTACGAGATACCTGTGGTTTGTCACTTTGGTGGCCTGGGTGGTAGCGCGTTAGACTCCTTGCCTGAGCGTTCGGGTGATCGATCAAAGCACAAACAGTGTATAGGCACTCAATGACTAAAAACTCGATGGGCGCCCTACTTAATGGCGTTCCCTGTACGCTTTTCCCGATTAGCCCTGACTGAAAGACATCGCCTAAATTCCGGTTCGTTCATTCGTTAGATACACCCATTGATATTTGCAGAACATAGTTCAAAGCCACACCACCTTAAGATAAAGTTCAGGCGAAACACGCAGGAACAAGTCGAGTTGCAACTGATTGAGATGTGTAACGAATGGACGGGCCGTTGCACCGCTCGGCACGGAATGCAACAGCGGCGTTTCGACCTGTGGAGTATCGTTGAAGATTTTTTTGGTGCGATTTGTTCATTTAATCGGCTTCATATTGCTTTTAAAGTGAGACATGAAGAATACACGAACCACACTGGTGTGTGTGGGAGATAAATTCCGGTTTGCATCAATCCTGACCGCAGACAAAAGAAAGCGCAAAAAGCAACAGTTCAAACCTCGACAAACTCGCGCTCAACAAGATACTTGCGTAGGAAATCGATGATCGCGCCGCGAACTTGTAACGCTCTGCGAAACCGTTTGTCGGGGGAGCACAGATTCAAATACGGGTGTCTCCTTCGTTCGCCCACATTCAGGGTGGATGTTTGCGGCCAGTCGAGTTGACAAGGCGCCAAAACGCGCACATTTTGCGCAAACAGTGACAATTCACCGGTGCTGGAACGGCCCGGGTGACCGGTGCAGCCGATGATGTCGCCTGAATGAACAAGGCTGCTGTTGAGAATGAAGTGCTAGTCTGAAGACCAGGACGCAACGCACTGGCACGTGACAGCTGCCAGTGTGTTTAGTGTGGTAACGGTGACCCGTTAAATAACCGAATGAAAAACAAGGTCTTTCGAGGTTCAGACAGAACCCACTTCAGACAAGGAGTTCATGGGTTCGAACAGAGAAAATTTACCAATATGAACTTGAGCCTGCTGATGCTTGAATTTTACGGTTTCGTCGTGCGGCTGGAAATAGCTGAAAGAAAAGATTTTTTCATAACAGTAATTTGCTTTTTTAAACAAGTTAAAATGAACCCCAGAAAGCCAAAATGCCAAGTTTCTCACCGTTTATTTGCCACAATTTGCATGTATTCACCATTGCTTGCAATGCTGTAGAACACGACACCACCAAAGTCACGTTTATGCATTACACGTCCTGCAAAGTGAATCGTAAATGCTGCGTGGGAAGTTGTCAATTGAAATGGGTTGATTGATTGTGCCACAACAAATCAGCGAACTGGATTCAAAGGCAGCCAAATTCACCAATCAGCTGATTCCACTCAACATGAGTTTGGCGCTTTTTTTCAAAATAACCTATTTTTGCAAATTGAAATCCGTTCAGTTCAATCTGTCTTTTTCTAAAGTTCAGTTTTTTTGTCAACAATAAAATGGTCCAAGCAAACCTACCAGCCAACTGCACAGTAGTTTCAAGCAGAACTTCTTTCGTATCAAGCTGTCGATACCGGCTGGCAAACGCAGCCAGTGTCATGGTGGCGTGAAACGAATGCGGATACGGAACGTTGCGTCGGTCTTTCGTGACAGTCGTTCGAACGTTGATCGGTTGGGGTCGCTGTTCTTGTTCAGTTGCTGAACTCCGGTCACCGAGTTTTTCGGTGCTGTGGCACATTGTGGACGCTGATGAGGCCGCCGTGTGATGGGCGCATCTGAAGATACAGTCGAACTCGAAATTATAGGTTTGCAGCTGATTGGTCGGTGACCACGTGATGCATGCTTTCTGTGCAGGACAGCGCTCCACCTCCACAGCAATGTCTGCTGCAGGAAGTATGCATCACGTGATCACCAACTCATCAACTGAATGCCTATAATTTAAGTTTGACAGTAGATGCAGGTGATTGGTTGGATCAAGCATAGGCGCATTGAAGTGGTGAATGCGACCAATCACCGTGTCCATTTTGAATCCAACCAATTAAAATACACTGTCGGTTTCTCGACTGATCAATCAGCACCACCGACACAACCAGGCGGACTGATTACACGGCTGGCTCATTCAAAGTGATAACAAAAAGGCCAATCAGCTTATTCCAATCAATAATGAAAAAGGTCAATCAGCGATTCACTGAAACGCGAATTCAGCAGTTAGAATGAAAGTTAGAGGAAAGACCAAAATGTGGAACTCACTGTTGCGTAACCCATCCTGCCACCATTGGTGACAGCCTTCGACAGACCACACGAAAGTGAATTGGACTGAACATTTTCTGAATCAGTTGCCACCATGAGAACCGTTCTTTGATGCTATATATCGATTTTTTCCAGATTCAAATATTTTCATTGGTCGGTGAGCGATTACCAAGTCTTCCAGCAATTTACAAGCAATCAACAAATTTTATTTCCGTTGCCTGAGCAGAACAACAATTAGAAAACTTCAAAGGGATGGCGGGGTGCTATCAATCAATCTCGCTTGACACAAAAACCTTCAAAACACACATCCTCAACCAAATCTTCAAATCCGTAAAACACTCCCAAACCGGTGAAAACCAAAAGCTCAACGGCAGCTGCAACAGAGTTCATATGCTGAGTCAACAAAGAAACTTCAGTTCTAAATCCAATCAAGTTCAAATCAAAATAACAAGCGCCCTCACGGTAACCAACCGTAAAATGGTTCACCTATCGAAATATCAAAAAACGGGTCACACGCGCACAGATAAAGCCAAGACTACCCCAAGTCTGATCACAAAAAAAACAGCAGAAAGCAAAAACGTGAGCAGACAGGTACAGAAAAAACGAACAAAAAAGATGAAAGCAAGAAATTCCGTTGCGCACGCGCTCGCAAATGCCTGATTCTCAAAACAGCTCTATGTTCTGTCACAGATCACATTGTTCCATTTTGAACGGCGTCAGTGGCACCCTCAGTTGTTCCTGCCCTTTGTTCGTCTGGTTTCATCGCCGGGAAAAACAGTACCTCCTGAAAAAAATGTTGCGAAAAGACTCAAAAACGTTTGCAAACAATCAATTTGTACTGGTAGGAAGCTTTTTTCTCAAGTTCAACTTCGTGGCACAAGGCTAAAAATCATGTAAAGTATGTTTGCTTAAACCTGTGACTTTTTTGCAGAGTACAGACCATAGCCGCAGGAAAAACGAATGTGTCGGGCTAGTTGCAACCAACAACCCATTTTGTGGCCAAATACGTTTTCTTGCCACTCCGATTCCGGTTCTTTTGCGAGCGCTGCATTCTGCAAAAAAAAACCTGGCAGGCTCAAACCAACCAACCATAGCGTACCTTGATATTATTGGAGTCCGTGAGGAACATGGCGAGTCTGTCTACGCCGAGTCCCCAGCCGGCCGTCGGTGGCAGTCCGTACTCAAGCGCAGTGCAGAAATTCTCGTCCACGGGCATCGCCTCGTCGTCGCCGGCCGCTTTCGCCTGAGAAACGAAATGATTTACAGGTGGAAACATTGGGAAAGCTGAATAGCTGAAAGTTGTCACCCTCGTGGTCTGGTGGTAGTGCGTAAAACGAAAAAACCTCGCACCCTGGCCTGCTCCTCAAAACGCGCTCGTTGAATCTGTGGATCGTTCAATTCAGTGTAGGCGTTGCAAATCTCCTTGGCGAACAGGAACAGCTCGAAGCGCTCTGTTAGTCCTTTCACGGAGCGATTCCACTTGGCCAATGGCGACATCACCTGAACAAAAATAGACAGACCGATTAGTTGAATGGTGCGTCGCTGTCGGTGTCACCATATGCTCTATCTTGATTTCAGCGCATTCAATCCGCAGCCGACAGCAGGGTTGGCATGGGAAAAATACCGTTTTTCCGAAAAAAACGGTATTTTGCCAACCCGTAGCCGAGAGTCGCAGGCAAAGTTTGCTGCTCGGAGTTCCTGCGTTTCGCGAAAGAAAATGAAATGAAAGTTGCGAAAAAAGCCTAGCGAGACGCACTTGTGGGTGATTGATGATGAACGTTGGGTTGACGCACTCCGGCTCAATCAATTCGCTCGTGAACTGAAAAAAGGCACGTTCTACTCAAGTACAGTATGTTTGTTTAAACCTGTCACTTACTCCACAGAATAAAGAGTTTCGCGAATTAAAAAAGAACGGATCGGAGCTGCAAGAAAACATACTAGTTTACAAATGGGGGGGGGGTCATTTCGACCAAACCCAATACATTCGTGCTTCCTACTGCATTTCAAAAACTTTCCAAACAACAAAGTTGTTTTTCATAAAAAATGCATTCACGACACCAGATTTGTCTCGGCGTTTCGAAGAAGCTACCGGAAATCCCCGAACGCCCGAACAATGACAAACTTTATCGATCAATCGTGCTGACGTGCGTGGCGGTTGGCATTCAACGCCCCGCTGCACTGCTAATCGATCCAAAATTGCGCGCGACTCTGCAGAGAAACGTTCACTTTTGTGACGAAAGTGCTCGCATTTGGCTTGTCCTTCAATGAATTACGCGCGAATGATGACAGAAAGACACCGGCCAAAAATGAGCACAAACAGTTTGCGATAGAAACTAGCAATCTATCAACCACGGACTAAGCTACCATGTTTTCTGGAACGAAAAACCTCTTCTCAAATATTCTAGTCTCAATCAGCCCAGCGGCAACCGCACGTTGCGTTTATGTGCCAGTGCGTTTGTGTTCACACACATTTGATTGCATTTTACACACACATGTGCCACGTTTGATTGCGTGTGTGCGTGTGCCTCATTGCATTTGCCGTCAGGAGTCACGTGTGAAACTAAAAGATGCCCCGGTTGCCACACGGCCACTTTCGTCAGTCCAGTAGTGGGGATACAGAGCCGGTTCCGGTCCGATTTCAGATTCCGGTTTTCGGCGCCTGAAATTGGATCCGGAGGCGGTGCGGATTCCGGAGCAAATTTGCCGGCTCCATCCCTAGTCAGGAGTATTATCTTTTCTTTACAACCTGCGACTCAATGTGGTTGTGGACGTAAAAGGAAACTAGTTTCAATCTGTACCGTATTACCTCTATTAAACCCCCCCCCAAAATTAAACCCCCCCCAAAAATAAACCCCCACCCCCTCGACAAGTTTCCAAATAATCCCCCCCCCCCAAAAATAAACCCCCATGGGGGTTTATTAGAAACCTGTTTGAAACACATACCTAGCGAATTCAGTGGCTAAATGCAGTGACATTGGTGAAATTGCGCTACCAAAACCAAAGGCCCCAAAGGGATGAGTTAGTGGTAATTTCATTACAAAAGGCTGTTGCAAAAGGAAATCTTTGTGAAAAGTAGAAGTTTCTGCGACTTTCTTGCCTGCCATGCAAGGTATTTTTGCCATTTTGCCCACCCCTAAAAATGGTTTCCAAATAACCCCCCCCCCCCAACAATAAACCCCCCCCCACATAAACCCCCACCCCCAGAAGTCGCTGAAGAAATAAACCCCCATGGGGGTTTATTAGAGGTAATACGGTATGTGGTAATTCAGAATAGCCTAACTGATCCGGCCTTATTCAGGGGAGTCGGATCCCTTTGCCAATTTTGAATTCCCGCGTCGTGCATGAGACTGCTTGCCCATCTATGCGCGCATTGAGAAGCGGGACCAAAATAAAAGATATTACGTTCGCTCTCGAGCGTGTCAGGCGACGGCAGCGGCGTGTTCAGCCGCTTCGCCAGCTCACTGTACATGTCGGTACGCCGAAACGGCGGTCGGAAGTTGACGGTCCACTTCGGTTCGGTGCCAATGCCGTTCGGGTGATAGTCGACCTCGTAGCCGCCGGTGACGCTGAGGACTAGCTCTGAAAGAAACATGGAAATTGTTTGGTCGTGTTCTGAAAAAGATCTCCGGAAATTATTCGCTCTAAGAACATTGTTCCGAAACACAAGACGTTCGCAAAATTTTCACGAACAAAGCGGTACAAACTAAAATGTTTAGGACATGAAATGTTGACAAAACTGTTCGAAAAACACACGGCGTAAAAACCAGTGTGCTATAATAACCATCAACGTATCATCAATCAATAATGACCACAAACAACAACAGCATTAACTAACGATGCTTTTTTTCACAACGCCCTAGGTGTCTTCTGACACGTTAAATCCAAAATTTCAGGTGTCATCTAAAAATTGTAGGTGTCTCTGACACCTATCTAGATGTGAAAAAAAATCCTGAGCAAACGAACGCGACAGCATGTCCTCCGTGAGTCGCATCAAGTCTTCATAGTCGGCGTAGGCCATGTAGAACTCGCACGTTGTGAACTCCGGGTTGTGCGTCAGATCAATGGATTCATTTCGAAATTGCCGCCCAATCTCGTACACTCGGTCGATGCCGCCGACAATCAGCATCTGAATGACAGAAAAGGTGAAACGGGCATAAAATTTGAAAAAAACGACAACAATTTTCAAAGTAATTCTCCAAGTTCACATGCTGGAAGGCGCTGTTGCATCATGTGTTTGACAAGACCGTGCACTTTCGTTTTTACATTTGAATTATTTGGCGTGCTGCTGACAAGCAAACACACAGGCACCACACACATGATAACAGTGCGTGTCTCTTTTTTTGAAGAGGGGATGTTTATTGGACAGAAATGAACGGATATTGAAAGCAGCGGTCGGTTTTCAGACAACAATTTTCATCATCTGCCAGTTACATTCAGATTTTTTACGCAGCGTGGTCCAGTGTCCTCACGTATTTCACGCACTCAGTGGTGGTGATGTAGCTGTAGCACTACTGGACTGCAAGATTTTATTAAAACTGACCCCGAACACGACGCAATACAGGAAAAAAAAATACAGCCGACCTTTAAATAGAGCTCAGGCGCGACACGCAGGAACATGTCCAGGTTGAGGTCGTTGTGATGTGTGACGAACGGCTTAGCCGTTGCTCCGCCGGCAATCACGTTCATGATCGGCGTTTCAACCTGAAAGATCAAGGTGAAATCAGGTGAAAAGGTGAAGGTGAAATCAAGAGGTGAAAGCATCAAACGTGATCTATGTCGCATGTTTGCTTGTTTGACACGGCACAACATCTACTGAAAATCCAATCTGAGTGAAAGTGCTCCATCTACGACCCGGTCAATCGAATCACCAAAAAACTGAATCCAAATCACCCACGAACCTCCAAAAACCCAATCGCGTCGAGATACCGTCGAATGAAGTTGATGATCTTCGCGCGGGTGCAGAATTTCGCCTTCACATCCTCGTTCATGATCAGATCAAGATAGCGCTGCCTATAGCGCGTCTCCTGGTTCTTCAGTCCGAAGTGCATATGCGGCAGCATGTGCATGCACGGCGTCAGCAGCGTCACGCTGGTCGGAACGATCGATAATTCGCCCTTTTTTGTGCGTGTTGGGTGGCCGACGACGCCGACGATGTCGCCGCGGTGGATGCGCTCGTGCACGCGTTTGAACTCGCACTCGGTGCCGGCGTGGTAGCTGGAATGATGCATGGAATCACTGCAGAAAAGAGTTATGAAAGCGCGGGTAGTTTCCCGATGGATGTCGTTGTGTGAAAGGCTTGAATTAGGCGTCGGGCTGGGCTTAGGAGACGTAGAATGACGTTATTCAGGCGTAAGATTAGGTTTGGGCCATGATTTGTGTATTCTGATTTTTTCGGCCATTTTGCATTTGCGATTTTTTTGCGGCGGTTTTGAACAAAACCAGCTGAAATGTACTAAAGAAATGAATTATGGTCACGCTGCGAACACCGTGCACGCGGCAGCCGCTACTCTGATTGGCCGTACTGGAATGACGCAGCCAGTCAGCAATTTGCCAACTGGTGACCGCCGCCGAGCAGCAAATTGTGGCCTTTTTCTTAGACTTTTGTCCTCAGGCAACGGCCTTTTCAATTGCAAAGAAATCCTGTTAATCCTAACAACTTGCAGAACTTTTCATAGTTTTACCAAACTAAGCGTAAGTAGACTGACCGCGCGTTCGCCATCACCTGCAGTCGTGCGCCCTCCGCCCGCAAATCGTAGAAGATCAACTTTTGACCAGACTCTCGTTTCGCGTGAATGCGGCCTGAAAACGTCTCACGTTCAACAAATCCAATTGTTGCCGTCGTTTTCGCAATCGTACCGACTCGAAGGGCTAATTATTTGCCAGAGAGTGGCGCAACCACCTGCCAGTTTTTTTGAGTTCAAATCTATAACATTCTAAAGTGACCACCAATCAGCGTGTCAAGCAGAGGTAAAACATCCAAAAACCACAACCCAAAACCACACAATGTCCCACACCAACCATACCCCCTCCCCCCCTCCCAGCAAAACCGACCAGCCAATCGCACGGTGACGTCGTCCAACAGTTGCTCATTCTCCAATGATGCGTATTTCTCGATGAACTCCACCAAACTGCAACCGACCGCGAATTTATGCGGGTACGGATTCTCGCCTGCCGCTCGCCACTCGTTCAACTGTGCCTTGCGCAGTTCGTAATATTCCTGCAACAGAAGACGCTGAGCAGAAATTAGCAATCGCAAAAAACGCCCGCATTCTGGAAATGGATAGTTTTCTTTATCCGATAGCTCGGAGTGTCGCATGTTGTATGGAATGAAGTGGTACTTGAAGAACGACTTGCGCAGAAACTAACTCACACTCGAAGAGTTTTTGGTTCAATCGAAACCAAGCGTTTCAATCTTTTTTATCTGTGGTTGTTTTAATCTGGAGGGAGTGGGGGGACGATGTAGCTGGCGCTTACTAATGGTGATAATTCCCAGTGATACTGTCCAAAACCGTTATCGCCCTTTCTCCCCTTAAAACAAAACCACTATGGTCTTGTCTCTTATCCGACCCGACTGTTACAAACGTTTGGATTCATGTCTTCCATGACAGTCTTCTTGAGACTGAGTCCACTCGGCTCGGCTGAGTTTTGCTGTTGCTGTTGTTGTTTTTCGGCCTTCTCTTTTGCCTTTTGTTCCGCTTTCTGTCGGCGCTTCAGTTCACTGAAAATATGATTGCTCGACTGATTTGATGTTATTTCAATCCATTCATTTCGTTTTTTTACAATAAGTCACATTCTCCCCTGTATGCCATTGCCATTGCGTGACAAATGCAAACAGAACAGATTGTGTCGTGCGCGTGAAATATAAATTAACAAACTTTGTGTTGCAACAAGCTACAAGCATAGCACAATGCAGTGCTTCATAGTGAAGTGATTCAGTTTTTATGTTTTTGAGTAACTGATTGCAGTTCAGCATCCAAAAATACGACCTGCGACGATGCAATATGCAAATGCAATGAAAATGAAATTATTGAACAAAATGAACCTGACCGAAAAGCGAAAACTCACTTTTTGCTGAGCTTCTTGGTGTCATCGTTTTCGTTCATGTCGGTTCCTCCACCATTCAGCGCCACTTCCGCGGACATGGCTTAGTTTATTTCAAAGTTTTTTGCTGATAACAAAAAATTTTTAAAACATTTTATTGTTTGTCTCTTTCTTTCTCTTGGTCTGAAATTTTAAGTTTTTTTGTGAATTAGACAAAAAAGAAAAAAACGAGAGCAAAATGTTTTGGCTCGGCTCGGATGGAGTGGAGTCGGGTCGCCTCCTCCTTCCTCCCCACTGTGTTCTAGAATTGGGGCTGGGGAGTGGGGGTTTGAATTTTTTTATTTGTTTTTCGTTTTTATAAATCCGATTTTTTTACGAAACAATTTTCTTCCCCTTTGCCTTGAAAATTCGATTTTTAGCATAATTTTTTGAAAGTTCAACTTCAAAGTAAACTTTTTCTTCCAAACTTCTTTGCGTTTGCCGTTTCTTGAATTCTTCTGTGTCCCTTTGTTTCATACCCTAAACCTGAAAGAACCAGCTGGTATTGAATAAAACCACAGAGGAAGCAGACCAGTGGTCAGTTCTATAAAAATTAATATTTTTTTAAAAGTGAAAATATTTAATACAGGGGGTTGCAAAAGTTAGTCTTGAGAAATTCTGGAAAAATAAGCGAGACTGAGCTTCAAAGACAAACAGTTTTGCGTGGAAATTAGAAATATCAATCCATCAAGAAACTTCGGTCAAAGATGAACTTGTGGTTCAAGTATTCAACCGGAATTTGTCAAGGTCTAAATTTTGGAACACACTGGAGTAGAACTGTTCACTTTTCAAGCACTATTCACTTTTTATAGAACTGACCACAGGCATGACGACATTTTCAGTTTTTTTACGCAACAACACTCTGCTGCCATAACAAAATCAAGCACTGCGCACACACGTGAAACTGAAAAACGTTAAATGTTTTGTTTACTCAGTGGTGATAAGTGATAACCAAGCGCTTGCCCTTCTCACAAACGGTTCTATGTAAAATTTTGGTGACTTTTTTTTATCACAGATAACTCATGTTTTCTTGTTGAGAAGTTTATGTATGTAAAATGTGGAAACAAGAAATAAAATAGTCATTTCACTTATTTTTGCTTACCTGCTATTCAATAATCAAGCGGCAATGACTCACTGCTGAAGCAAAAGTTTTTCACAATAGAACAAAATCGAATTCTTCAAGTTTTTGCACTTGAAAAATTTTATTTTATTTTCAGCTAACCACAAAAACTCAGCAAAAACAAACAAAAACTGTTCTAAAAACGAATATCGCTATGAAAATCGTCCATCCCGGAGACCCCAAACCACGCGAGCAGTGCTCGCTGTTTTGCGTGGCAGCGCCGATCTGTCAACGTTTTGCCACTGTGCCCGTGTTTGTCGCACTCATGTGTGCTGTGATTGCCATACAAGTAGGCGGCAGAGGGATCACATTGTATTCAGTTCTGTATAGTACTATTCCAGAGTTAAAGCATATGTTGCTGCTGTTGTTGTTGTTGTTGTTGGGATTTTAGGCAATGTTTTTAGCCAGGTCTAACCCAGAAAAGCGTACAGAACGCCGTCGAGTACGGCGCCCATCGAGTTTTCATTAAGTGTCATTAAGTGCCTATAGACCCCTTGGCGGGGCTCGATGCCCCGAACGCACAGACAAGAGTCTAACGCGCTACTACCCAGGCCACGAGCGGTGACCACTTCCACAGTTGCTCGGTCACTGGTGCACACTCCACAGCAGTCCAGTATGATGCAATCACCATTTATACGTCCATTATCCATCACAAATTATGATCTTTTATTTTGGTCCCGATACTCAATGCGCGCATAGATCGGTAAACAGTTTCATGCATGACGCGGGAATTCCAAATTGGCAAAGTGATCCGAGTCCCCTAAACACGGCCGGATCACTTATGCTATTTGAATTGCCACAAAAGATTGAAACTGGTTTTCTTTCCACGTCCGCACACGCATTCAGTCGCAGAACTTAAAAAATTAAAAATACATGTACATTTTGCACCCGCTGATCGTCAGGGCGCCTATCTCGGCTACACCGTCGGCGTGTTGACGTCGATCGAGCGTCGCTTCGAGCTGAGCAGCTCGCGAACGGGTTTCATGCTCTCTATGTACGACATCGGCCACACCATCGCCGTGATCCTCGTCGGCTACTGCGGCTCGCGGCAGCACAAACCGCGCTGGACCGCTGCTGGTGTGCTGCTGTCTGCGGTCGCCATGTTTGGCATGACACTGCCGGCGTGGATTTTCGGTAAAACGACTGCTTGGGAAAACCATGCACGCTCTGTTAGCACAATGCTGTTGCCCAGCTATGGTCATTTTCAATGTCTTGAATCCTTATGTATATCGGAACCGAATCTCCCGAGAAAGAATCGCGACCTTTTATTGAAACGAACCGCCTGACTTAAATATTGTCAGGGTCTTTTCGATTTTAGTTCGTTTCCATTCCTCCTGTCCTGCAGTTTGTTGGTTTCTGGTTCGGGATGGTTGTTTCTATAACAAGATCCCCATCCGATGAAATGTCAAATTCTTTCCATGTCAAAACTCCCCATTTTCTGCCGGGGGTGCAATGTGTTTCAAGTTCATTGAAATATCGCATTTTCTCTCAGGTTTCGCCTCGTACGAAGAACGTGCCCAGATGGACCACTACGAGCGCTACATCGAGACCACCCGCTGCGACCCGTATCGTCTGCCGGATTCGGACCACTTGCACAGCAAGATGGATGACGTCTGTCGAAAGCACTCGCACGAGGGCGCCTACGGCTTACTGTTGGTCTCGCAGCTGCTCGCCGGTATCGCAGCGGCGCCGTTCAACACGCTCGCCTACGTTTACATCGATGATAACGTGCCGCACAAGAATTCGCCGTTCTTCTTGGGTATATGCAAGTGTTCACGCAATTTTGGAACATTGGTATTATTGTGGATTTATTCAAACGTGTCCGGACTAAAATGACGTCATTTGCTATAAAAACACCCGTTTGTCAAAATACAGGCACTAAAATGTCAGTTTGGTGTGACTGATTCGACATTCACCATTTGTTTACAGGAAGAAATCGGCTAAACGGAAAGTCTGGTTTGCAGTGAACGGCAAGCGCATGTTTGGCGGCACATGACGTCATTTCAGTGGGACACGTTTAAAAAATAGGTCATAAATAAAAAGTAGCAACAATAGATGAAAGATGTTCTCTCAGTTATTACGAAACCCTACTCCGCTTTGAGGAAAACTTGAGCTCAACAATTGGCAAGGGTCGGCAGTTTTGTTACATTGCCAGTTCTAGTTGCCTGTGTACATTCACATTGAGGACAGCACCGAATACGTTCACTTTCGATACACATTCGCTGTAAAAAAAATCTGGCGTTTTCATCGGCGTTACAGAACTGGAGTGTTGGATCTATTTTTTACACTGGAGTGTAATTTGAACGAATGGTGAAAAATGCAGGCCTTCTCACGAGCATGTACGCTTTTGGCCCTGCACTCGGCTTCGCGTTGAGCGCGCTGTGCAACTATTTCTATGTTCATCCAGGCCAAGGCAAGAATCTTTGCAATTTGCAATAGTTTTTGGAAATAAACAATCTTTTTTTAAATTAAACAATAAAAATTAAAAAAAAACATCTCTGACAAAGCCTTTCTTGGGTCTTGGTTTCTGTATCGCTGATTGGTAATGCTCATTGGTTATTACACTGTAAGTATTGCTGTACAGTGGTTACACAACACAATCAAAATGCTGAAATCACTTACACATTTGCAGCCGCCCACTAATGAAATCAATGAAAAACAACGCTGAATCACGAGGACAAAAATCGACGCTGAATTTCGAAATCATTCTTCTTGTTCAAAAAAAAAATCCGAAAACACCGCCGGTATATTGCAGCGCCACCCGACATCGTGCCGGGCAGCGCGACGTGGATCGGCGCCTGGTGGCTGGGCTTCCTGGTCTGCGCTGTGCTCTATCTGCTCTGCGTCGTGCCGCTCGCGATGTTTCCGCATCGGCTGCCGCGTCAACGAGCCAACCGCGCCCGGCCGGCTCGCGTCACCGTCAATCAGATCGAACTCAGCGAACTGCACAACCTGCAGTGTCCGGCGGCGGCGTCGTCGGTCGACAGCGGCAGTGTGGCTGCACTGGCCGGCTGCGTCGAGGCGCTCTGCGCCGCTGCGAAAGGTGAATGGGTTTCGTTTTTTTTGCTGTTGTTCATGTCATTGGATATTCGTTCCTTTTTCGAATTCACTTTTGCATCCTGCACCGAGAGATTTCATTGTCAACATTTTGTCGACTGGAGTTTTTTTTGGATAAAAAGCGATAGTCTCGGAGATCAGGTCCAGATTTGCCAGAAGGCTTTCAGGTTCGTGACTTGTTGACAAATTGTTGGCTGACAGTAGTTTTACTTTTTTTGTTTTTTTTCTGTGCTTGTGTGCAGCCAAACGCTCACGGCGTGTTGAGTGTGTTCACCTCACTGAATATTGTAGGTCAACATTTTGTTTTCGGCTTCATGTGTGTTGACCACACCGTCGATGACGTATTTTTGTCAGGGCTTTAAAAAACTCATCAGCTTTTGTCCTGCAGTCAATCAGCTTTTTTGTATGACATCATCTCAGCTTCACAGGCTCTATCAAATTAGCGATAATGCTCATTGTTTTCCAGCGATGCCATTCGAGCTTTGGGCGTTGCTGAAAAATCCGGTGTTCGTCAGCATGACGCTCGGGTGGATATTCGGTTCGTATTTGGTCGGTGGCTACGGCACTTACCTCGCGAAATACATCGAAACTCAGTACGATCAGACGCCCTCGATGGCCGACATCTATGCAGGTTCTTTGGCAAGGTTTTTTTTGTTTTTTTTTCATTTTTTGACCCGCCCCGAAAAATATGTCGTTCAACAGGATTGCAGTCCCCCCGGTGCACGTTTACGATTCTACAAGTCGCAACCGACACACTGGCACCACGCCAGTGTGTGCACGCGCTTGTTTGTGAGTGACTGTACAAATTCAGCTGAAAAACAGATTACAAATTGCAAATGGACGGTCTTCAGAGCAGTATCGAATACCTTTTTTGGTCACGAGAATCAATGCGCGCATAGATACCGTATTACCCCCAATAAACCCCCATGGGGGATTAATACGTCAGCGACTTTTAGGGGTGGGGGTTTTTTGGGGGGGGGGGGGGATTATTGTTGGGGGGGGGGGGTTTATTTACAAAAAAAATTCTAGGGGTGGGGTTTGTTGAAAAATAGCAAAAATACATTGCATGGCAGGCAAGAAAGTCGCAGAAACTTCTACTCTACATAGAAATTTCCTTTTATAACAGCCTTTTGTAATGAAATTACTATTAACTCACCCATTTGGGGGCCTTTGGTAGCACAATTTCATCATTTTCACTCGCAACCAGCCACTGAATTCGCTGGGTATGTGTTTCAAACAGGGGGGGCGGTCTCCAAGTGGCAACCCTCGTACATTGTAGACAAATGAAACTTTCACATTTGCTTTTTTCTAGCATTTAGCGACCTCTAAAACCACTAAAATAACGATCAGACTTTAGATCGCTGACACTGGTTTGCACAAAGTGTATCGCAGAGGCATTGGGAACGCAAGGTCTCCTTCTGTGGCAAAGGCAATGACTCACCGGTTTATCCTGTCACAAGAGTTTGGTAAAAAGGGTGAAAATCAACGGAAGACAACACTTTTTGCACTGGTGCTGCTGTATGCACAGCGGTGCGTACGTCAGCAACAACGATAAAGCTACATGCAGCAATGTTTTGCAATCTCTGATTTTTGAATGAAAGAAAAAGAAGTTCAGAAACCAAATTGTATGCCAAATTTGACGCGTTTTTTTAAACTAATGGATTATCCGTATTATTCTGTTCATTCTTTCTCCCTTGCACACATGATTGGAAATTATGTTGGCAATTTTGAAAAAGACAACTCCTAGTCAGCGACTAATCCCGCCTTGATGGACTGCCTCATTTATTCGGCCATGCTGTACAGAATTTCGCACATGATGTGATTTTAGACTAAACTGAAGAGGACAATTGAAAAATATCTAGATAACTTCAAAGTTTTTACGCTTTTCAGCAAGCTTTTAAACAACAAACGCGGCGCAGAAATATGACTCTTATGTACTTGTATCCGTGTGTACCACATCAGAGACTTGAAAAGCGTTGTCGAGCCAAGTCTTTCACTGCTTACACAAGGCCATATTCCTCCTTTTATATGCGTCTCCCGCATTTTTAGATAATTTTCAGCCTGATGCATGTGATGTCGTGCCTGTCTCCACCGGGGGTAGCCGTGTTCGTGCGGCATGACCACTCCCCACCCCCAGCCCCCCCCCCCCACCCACACCCACACACCCCCTGTACCGACCTCGCCTGCCCCGGCTCCTGCTGCGACTGGTGCTTGTCTTGTGCACGGTGTGCGCGCGCGGTGCACCGAGCGACGAGGCCGTTGCGATCGAGGCAGCGTCCAGAGTGCTGCGCACGAGGGCACTCCGTGGCATGTGCGACATGGCTGCGATGCAAGTGGCACTGGTGGGCGGGGCGATGGTGCGATTTGGACTTGCTCAGTTTCTGAAGTTACGTACACTAAGGCAGAAACGGCAAATCAATTTTTTCAAGTTTGGTGTTAATACAAACACACCG
>JASANC010004268.1:0-17993 GCA_030248135.1 Theristus sp. LFF4_11
GACGTTTCGCAGTTATGAGTTTTTTTAACACAGTCGCAGCAAAAATGGCGCCATAAAAGTTGCATCCAGTTCCAGTCAAAAACTCACCCCCAACGCAAACGCTTGTGCGATGCCGAACCGGGGGGCATTGCGCGCCCAGAGCGGCTTGAAATGATCGGACAAACAAATTTTGCCACCTCTGAAAACAATTTGAATAACGTTTCACTGAAAACTGGCGTTCCCCAAAACGTAGGACTGCAATAAATGGCGGCGCTGCAAGTGTAGTGAGTCAGTTCAGCGAAGAAAATTCGCTACTTCGAACTGTGGTTTCCAAAAAAATCCACTCTTTCACCCTTACCGATACATTTTCGCCGTTTTTCCATCGAGTTCAGGCAACGCGATTTCAGGAGCTGTCGTTGGATACGTCACTGGAATGTCGAATTCAACCTGGAAAACATTAAAATAGAAAGAAAGTACTTTCAAAAACTTTCTTTTTTGAACAAAAAAACAAAAAGTTCAGTTCAGCTTTCTTTGGTTTTTTTTTGCTGCACAAATGTACAAATCAGGCTGTTTTGCAAGGGTATGGGCCGATTATGATTCAGTCCCAAATTCGTTCACACCGATTTCACCGTGGCTGAAAACTTTCAGAAAGCTTGACGCTCTTCAGTTTGACGTATTTCTCCGTGGTACCCCACATCTCCACATGGGTCTTCTGGAGAGACACAAGACGAGACAACGGCAGCCTCAGGCACTGAACACAAAGCTACCACCTATTTCACTTGCCTTCAGCCAATAATCAGCGTACACCAACATCGAAAAACAGCTGGCAAATCAGTATCATTTTACGATCAATACAATCTTTTTGGTAATGAACAACAACAACATCAATACAATCTACTTGACAATGAATGACATCAAGCAAATTTCTCCAACCAACATCGAATTCATAACGCAGCAGTTCGTTGTAGTGCCAACACTTGCCAAACCACCGTGTGCCGTCTTTATTTGACTCCAGTCGAAACCAGTCGCTATCATTCGCTTTGTTCTGCTCGACAAACTGAAAATCAAGTTCAGTCAGTCACAAAAACCGGGCTCTATCTTGCCTTTGGCAATAGCTATCTTTTTCAGTTGAAGTGCGACAAATTAAAGGACAATGGGACTAAAAACGACAGCAAATAAATGCATAAACGCCAAACAAGTGAATGAATAAACGACAAAGGAGCCCGTTAACAAAAGACCCATTCATATTGACGTACGCGTATACGTCACGTAATATTGCGTACTGCCGTCTGAGACACGTGCCTTTGACGTAGGCCAGCATGAGCTCGCCTTGATAACACACCGAAGACGAAAGTTTTATTTTTTCTTTCTTTCCTTCGTCCCCATCCAAAAAAACCTTAATCGAGAGCGGAGCGTCAGCCCAGGTTCCCACCTTTATCAATGCTTGGTATTCCTCTTTCAACCGTTGCACCCACAGTTCACCGTCTCTCGGGCCAGCTTTCGTCTTCAACAACGGGATTGTAGTCAGTGTTTTCTTCGTTGATTCATCCAACATTTTTCGGGCTTTACTAGTTTTTTTTGTTTCGCAAATCTATTGCGACGTGTAGCGAGCCTTTGTGCGGCTGAAACAATAAGTGGCTTCATCAATCAACAATCTTTGTTATATTTTTTTGTGAACTTTCTTCAACTCCGCAATGCTGACGTTTTTCGTGCGAAACAAGACAAGCAAGATAGATCAAGGCCGCTTTAGACCAGGTGATGTGGCGCCCACGCTACCCCTTGCAACAGAATCAAGTGCTGCGATCACTTTTAATGACTTTTAATCGAATATAACTTTCAATTTTAAAAGGAACCGTATCATAAATTGCATATCACAGAAATTAAAAAAAAACAGACAACGCCCATAAAATGACAACAGTTTTCAGCAGGAGATAGTAAATTGCGTTCCGGATCGGCTTTCAAGTCAGTTGATATGGATCAACCAATAGGTCACCTGATTTTCAACGGGGATAAATGTGTTTCCCACGACATCGCTTGAAAATCAGATCAGATAGATCACACAAAAACCATTCCAAACGACCTGAAAGCAGCTCTGTAACGAAGCGCTTCCATAACAATCATCAGTGAGCGTGCCGCAAGAATGTCTGGAAAGAATCACGAATCACTGTGGTTTTCGTGAGACGCTCCGGTTCGGCGGTACCCCTCCGCGGTGGTCGTGGTACACCGCAGGATCACCACCGATGCAACGTGATCGGAAACGCCTCGTGCACGCGGCCGAACTGGCCAAAGTCGAACACGATGCGCAGCTCGTAGTCGACGGCGTGCGTCGGCGTCTCCACGGTGGCGCAGCAGAAGAAACGCGGCAAAATCAGAAAGATCGGCACGGTGAGGTTGCGCGGCACGTCGCCGGCGATCATTTGCGACTGCAGCACCTCGGATTTCTCTGTGTGAATGAAAAAAACCGGATTTGCTTGTTTCGACGACGAAAGACAACAAACATACAGTCGAACTAAACAGTGCGTACACACGCAGTAGTCAAACTCACATTCGACTCAAAAGAACAACACCAAACAAGTCGAACATATTCTGCATCTTCAAGGCACATTCATGGATTTAAGGCCGAAATAGCGGCAGTCAGCACAGAAATTGGTTTGGAGAAATGGCTGCACTGGATGGATTAGGGTTAGGGGCTTTGAAAAAAAATTTTTATTTTATTTTTTTTTGTTTTTTTTTTAAATTTGGATTTTTTTTTTCAAACTTAAAAAAAAATTGAAAAATTTTTCTTCTACTTTGCTCTGAAAATTCGATTTTTTGAAAGTTCAAACCAAATTTTCTTCCCAACTTCTTTGTGTGCTTAGGTACATGTCATTATTTGGTCATTTTGACCGACGTACTCCATGTTTTTCGATTTGGATGACTTCTAGAGTCAATTTTTAGCGTTGAAATGACTTAACTGAATTGAAATATCGTTTCAGAAATCGTTTTCTTGCAACTTAGAACATGTTTTTTCAGTCGGTAGGCCATGAGATGAACATGATATTTTGTTGATTGGCGTATGTTATAGGTCTACAATGGAGTTGTGCGATATATTGTTAAACAATTGGAGCGGAGATGTTGGTTAATACCACATCACACGACCGTTTTTCAGATACCCGATAACATGGCCACATGTTAAAACTTGCGTGCTGAGCTAAACTAACGTGTTAAACTTGCGTCTGTCAGTTGCCCGCAACGTGATCGCGAAATCATGGTACGTGTTTTCGATACGATGATTTGAAGAGTGGGCTCTCGCCATGTGGCAGATAGCATAGCTGGTTGAACCTGAAAGTAAGTGTCTTGGGGGGGGGGGGCGACCGGGTCGACAGGGGTTGCCGACTTAGCTACAGCAAACAGGAATTTTTGAACACAGTCAAATTTTGGTAATTTTCTAAAGAGGAACAACTAAGAACGGTTCAATATTCAAGTACACGTCGAAAATTGTCCTGTTTTACTGTTGAAAATGCAACTTTCCCTCTATGAAATGGACATAATTTCAATAAAACACGATTTTCGCTCTTATAGTTTTCCGGATCGTTCTGAAAATAGTCTAGATGAACTCAGCTCGACGAGACGCTTCGAACAAACCTAACTTGTAAAAAAAAATTTTTTTTTTAATTTTTTTAATTTAAAAAAAAATCCGGATTTTTTTCCCCTAACCCTAGGATGGATAGACGGTGGTGCAGCATAGCATACACGTCACTGCTGCTTAAATCACTTAAAGTGATTCTAAACGCAGGTGCAGCATAGCATACACGTCACTGCTGCTTAAATCACTTAAAGTGATTCTAAACGCATGTTTACCAGCTATATGTCTGTCACTAAATACAATTTCATGAATGCACCTTCAGATGCACACAAAAAGAACTTTCTGAAAATCCAAAAAAAAACAAAAATTCCAAACTCGCGCTGTGTACCGTGCAAAAGAGCGCCGGCACTTCGCGAACCGCACGTCTCGATGCGCATCAACACCAGATCAACGCTGACGATCGCCAGATCGCACTCGTGCACCGTCAGTTCACCTGCGAAGTTTCAGGTCGTTCAAAATTGTGAAATTTACAGAGCAGTAAAGTTAGGGATTTTTTTTCAACAGGAAAATGCTGTGTTGAAATTGGAATCACATCACATCAAAAATTGAAGACATTCGATGGTGCCAATTTCATTCACACCTGATGGCAATGCTAGTAATGCTGCACACGGGCACACAAACAAACACACTGGCACGGTGCGTCGTGTGTCTTTTGCTGATGACGGTGCAACAATAAACGAATACCAACCAGTGTCACAGAAAGTGCACGGTTTCGAAAGCAGCAGTTTACCTGTGAACGGCTCATTCAGACGGGCACTGCACGTCGTCAGACGGCCGGTCACTTTGAAACGCGGCTGTTTTGCTTGACCCTGCGAAAAACAACGAAAAAAACAAATGAAGATAAATAACGTCGACAAAAAGTAAAAACTTGAACACGTCTTTTGCCGGCCAACATGCCAAATAACGTTCGGAAAGTCTTTATTTTGTTTGACTCAATTCAGTCACTCTTTATTACAATTAATTTAATTTTTGCTGTATCCGTTGCAGTTCCGAAATCCGGAAACAATTAAAATTGTAAACCTAAAAATTCAAAAAAATCAGAATAACAGGATCAGTGTTTCTGGCAACTTACCGATTTCAGAGCGCCCTTCACCGAGTCTGGCGTGATCGTGAACGCCAACGGCGACTCGATCGCTGCATCGCTTTTTCCTCCGGATTTCTGAAAGAAATCACCAAACTAAAAACTCAAAAACCTTTCACGTTGTAATCAAGAACAGAGCACACTTCATTGAACCTGTCAGTTTTCAGGCAGAATACCTTTAAAGTCCGCGAAACGTTGAATTAAAAAAGAATGAACCGAAAGCCGGTTAGGTCGAAAAATCAAAACCCAATTTATTGCTAAATATGTCATTTTCACCCCCCCCCCCCGTGATCCCGTTCTTTCATCTTTCGCGGCCTCTGTATTCTGCTTAAAACAGGTGACAGGTTCAAAAAAATGTACTGCAGAACAGAAACGAAGAAATCGAACCGAATACTCGATGCAGATCTCGCAGTGTTTCGTAATCGGTTTGTTGGGAAACGATCGTTTCAACTCAGCCCGAATGAAATACTGAAAAACAAAAACACATCATTCACATCGTGGAGAGAGTGAGAGAGTACCACCAATCAAATCATCGCCATTGTTCTGGTTGTTTTTCCACAACAAAAAATCAGCATGGTCAACGACAATGTTTCTGATATTTAGGTCTTCAGAGATGTTTTTGACAGTTTAGGCCTGTGACACAACTGACAAAATAAACAAATAAAAAACGTGAAAACAAGAACCTCTACAGCTAGGTATAGTCCATGGTAAGATTCGTGCAACGTTTTCGACGGTGGCAAACTGAGTGGAATTTCGAATGGCAACTCTGTTTTTCCGGTTAACACTCGATCCGGGTACGAGAGCTGATTCGCCCAGGAGCACACGTTGATTGGCTGAAAAGAAACAAAAAAAATCAAAAATGTACTTCCAACTTCCAAATAAATCCAGCATTCCAGTTTGTGCAACCAACCAATCGGCTAATTGCACACAATTTACAAATAATTGTATCACTAACGGCGAGACAAGTCGCTGACCATGTGAATTCCGAATAGCCCGCCAGCCTTTGGTGGTTCAACTCCCGAAAAAACAGTAAATTTCTGTTCCATTCAAGATTTTTTCCATAGAAAAGCGCTCACTTTGACGTTGGAGGCGGTGAGCGAGTCGATAACGCCGGCGCTCTGACTCAGCGTGCACATGCGAACATTGCCGTCCAGTTGCAGAAACACACCGTCGTGCTTCAGATCCGTCTTCGTGAACAGCAGCACTTTGCCGCGAATTGTGTCCTGTTGTGGGGTCGCGCGAAAATAGTTTGGACACATTCAGAAATGAAGTGCCGAAAACAGCAATGGCAGACAGAAGAGGGGTGCCGAAAGACAAAAGAAAAGATGGACAGGACAACAATGCAAAATGGTGCCAGAAACGACGTGAAAAACTTTTATCTGCATGATCAAAAGATGAACTGGCTCAGAGCTACCAAACTTTACTTATTGCATTCATCCTCCGCTGAAACGGCGTATCATGAGTGACTCATGACCATGAGTTGAAATGACTGATTGCTCTGTAAGTCCGCAACAAGCAACCCTCACTCAAAAGACACAATTTTCATGTTTTTTGGTAAAAATAGCTTTTTTGAAATCTCAAATTTGAATCCTCGAAGAGTCGAAGTAAAAAAACAAAAAAAACAAAAAACGGAAAAAAAACTGATAAAAAACCCAACCTAATTTGGCATTGCCCATTGGTATAAAAACGGTTTAAAAACCGTTTTCACCGGTACAACGAACCCGAATCAACCCCAGTTGCGCATGTGTGAATGTACCATTCGTTGTTTCTGTTCCACCCACCGACGATTCCCGTTAAGAAACAAAAAAGCACTTTTGCTAACAAAAATCTTTGATCAAAAAACTTAAAATCAATAATTTATCGCTTACATTCTGCGCATACACTTTTGACGCTTTGTCGAGTTGGATGTCAAGTGAAATGTTGCTCGTCGTCGTCGTCGCCGCAGTGCCCCCGCCACTAGAATTCTTTGTGCTTCCCATTTCATATTCCGCTCTTTCCCCTGTTGGCTGCGGACATTATTGTCGGAAGGAGCCGCACGATGCACGAAACGACATCGACGATCTTTTGATTTCGATAAAAGATTTCTTAACAACTGTTGAAAAAGTGATTTTTTTGCAAGCAAAGGTTTAAATTTGTTGATGAAATGAATAATGACCGGACCGGGGACTGACCGCAACAATAACCGCAAAAAACTGAGTAAACATAAAAGGCTTCTTAAACTCATCACAGAGGAGACCCAAGAATTAGATTTTGGCCAAAAGTTTCATTTTTGTGGCGTCATTTTTCAATTTGCCGTTGTTGCAGTGATTTTACACGCAACACACAAGTTGGTATCCCCTGCCTAGAGATGTAAAGGTCAAAAAAAAATTTTTTTTAATTTTTTTTTAAAAAAAGTAAAAAAAATGAGCATTTTTTTATTTTTTTTATTAAAAATTTTTGAAATTTTTTCTTTAATGTGCCCTGAAAATGCCGTTTTTGGCATAATTTTTCGAAAGTTCAACAAAAATTTTCTTTGACTTTACCTTGTCACTTAGTCTTCAACGCTGCAGGTGGTATTCTGGATTGATTTATCGACTGTTTTCAGCCTTGGTGAGTGATGATCGACTCGCGCATTGAAGTACTTGAGCGTCGCAAAGGCTAGTTCAACAAATTCCGATGTCGCTAAGGTGAGATAGAAGCAGAGAACTCACATTTACGCATCGTTTTTCAGGATCTCGAAAGGTGGAAATTGCACTGTCTGCCACTGCAAGCGTAACTTCGTTGGTTGCTCGTTGCTGTTTCGCCTCGTGTCGTCAGCATGATCACACCGGTTTGTTGTGGAACTTGTTTCCATGTTATTTGAGGTGAATTGAGAGGCAAAACACGAGACGTGATGTCGTCGGTGGGAAAATGGGGTCGCCGAAACCAAGTCTGAAATTTTCACCCTCCTCCCATATGAGTGGGGGTCATATGGTAAGTCGGTGGCTCCTCAGATGGTGATATTCGGACTCCCTGAAAAATTCTGAACAACTTTCTACAATGGAGTTGTGCGATATATTGTTAAACAATTGGAGCGGGGATGTTGGTTAATACCACATCACACGACCGTTTTTCAGATGCCCGATAACATGGCCACATGTTAAAACTTGCGTGCTGAGCTAAACTAACGTGTTAAACTTGCGTCTGTCAGTTGCCCGCAACGTGATCGCGAAATCATGGTACGTGTTTTCGATACGATGATTTGAAGAGTGGGCTCTCGCCATGTGGCAGATAGCATAGCTGGTTGAACCTGAAAGTAAGTGTCTTGGGGGGGGGCGACCGGGTCGACAGGGGTTGCCGACTTAGCTACAGCAAACAGGAATTTTTGAACACAGTCAAATTTTGGTAATTTTCTAAAGAGGAACAACTAAGAACGGTTCAATATTCAAGTACACGTCGAAAATTGTCCTGTTTTACTGTTGAAAATGCAACTTTCCCTCTGTGAAATGGACATAATTTCAATAAAACACGATTTTCGCTCTTATAGTTTTCCGGATCGTTCTGAAAATAGTCTAGATGAACTCAGCTCGACGAGACGCTTCGAACAAACCTAACTTGTAAAAAAAAATTTTTTTTTTTAAATTTTTTTAATTTAAAAAAAAAATCCGGATTTTTTTTCCCCTAACCCTAGGCCGGCCCCCCCCCAAAAATTTCGAATCTATCTCTATCAGAAAGGTTTTTTCGGCTCAGCTATTATCTATCTAAAAAAAATTCTCAGCCAGCTATCTATCTAAAAAATTTTGGGCGCTTTCCTATTTTAGCGTAACTTTCCACAAATAGAGTAACTTTCAACAAATAAAGTAACTTTGATATTTTAGCGTGACTTTCAACAAATAAAGTAACTTTGATATTTTACCGTAACTTTCAACAAATAAAGTAACTTTGATATTTTACCGTAACTTTCAATTTTCGATGAATAACAGCTATCCTATTTTAGCGTAACTTTCAATATGTTACGCTAAAATAGGATAGGGCTTGGTACTGTCCTATTTTAGCGTATCAACATATAAACAGCTCATTTAAAGCTATTTCAGCCGCGAAACTTTGTAAACCTACGTTATTTTGCACGGAGATTTCAAATTTTGACCTTGTGGGTTACGGTAACGCCCGGTTTGGTCTCAACACGATCTTAGTTCCGTCAACAATCCACAAACACCTTGGTAACCGCAACCAAATTAGTGAAACAAGTTAGATTAGGGTTGTTTTGCATGGAGATTTCAAATTTAAACCTTGTGGGTTACGGTAACGCTTCGTTTGGTCTCAACACGATCTTAGTTCCATCAACAACCCACAAACAGCTTGGTAGCCGCAACCAAACCGGTTAAACAAGCTAGATTAAGGTTGTTTGCACGCAGATTTTGAATTTCAGCTTTCTGGATTACGGTAACGCTTGGTTTGGTCCCAATGCGATCTTAGTTTCATCAACAACCCACAAACAGCTTGGTAACCGCAACCAAACCGGTAAAACATGCTAGATTAAGGTTGTTTTGCACGCAAATTTTGAATTTCAGTTTTCCGGATTACGGTAACGCCTGGTTTGGTCTCAATACGATCTTAGTTTTATCAACAACCCACAAACAGCTTGGTAACCGCAACCAAACCGGTGAAACATGCTAGATTAAGGTTGTTTTGCACGCAGATTTTGAATTTTAGCTTTCCGGATTACGGTAACGCCTGGTTTGGTCTCAACACGATCTTAGTTTCATCAACAACCCACAAACAGCTTGGTAACCGCAACCAAACCGGTGAAACATGCTAGATTAAGGTTGTTTTGCACGCAGATTTTGAATTTCAGTTTTCCGGATTACGGTAACGCTTGGTTTGGTCTCAACACGATCTTAGTTCCATGAACAACCCACAAACAGCTTGGTAACCGCAACCAAACCGGTGAAACAAGCTAGATTAAGGTTGTTTTGCACGCAGATTTTGAATTTCAGCTTTCTGGATTACGGGAACGCCTGGTTTGGTCCTAATGCGATCTTAGTTTCATCAACAACCCACAAACAGCTTGGTAACCGCAACCAAACCGGTGAAACAAGCAAGATTTCACCGCTTTGGTTGCGGTTACCAAGCTGTTTGTGGGCTGTTGATGAAACTAAGATCGTATTAGGACTAAACCAGGCGTTACCGTAATCCGGAAAGCTGAAATTCAAAATCTGCGTGGAAAACAACCTTAATCTAGCTTGTTTCACCGGTTTGGTTGCGGTTACCAAGCTGTTTGTGGGTTGTTCATGGAACTAAGATCGTGTTGAGACCAAACCAGGCGTTACCGTAATCCAGAAAGCTGAAATTCAAAATCTGCGTGCAAAACAACCCTAATCTAACTTGTTTCACTAATTTGGTTGCGGTTACCAAGGTGTTTGTGGATTGTTGACGGAACTAAGATCGTGTTGGGACCAAACCGGGTGTTACCGTAACCCACAAGGTCAAAATTTAAAATCTCCGTGCAAAATAACGTAGGTTTACAAAGTTTCGCGGCTGAAATAGCTTTAAATGAGCTGTTTATATGTTGATACGCTAAAATAGGACAGTACCAAGCCCTATCCTATTTTAGCGTAACATATTGAAAGTTACGCTAAAATATCAAAGTTACGGTAAAATATCAAAGTTACTTTATTTGTTGAAAGTTACGCTAAAATATCAAAGTTACTTTATTTGTTGAAAGTTACGCTAAAATATCAAAGTTACTCTATTTGTGGAAAGTTACGCTAAAATAGGAAAGCGCCAAATTTTGTCTTCGAAGACTTAAAATGAGTCAATTTTTGACCAAAATTGACCATTTTTGCTCGAAATTCTTGAAAATTTTGCTAATTTTAGTTAAAATACGCGTTTATACTTGATTTTTATCATGTTTTAAGCATTATTTAGCTGTTTTTATAGCTTTTTAGCGTTTTAGCTATCTATCTATCTAATTTCAAAATTTTGACCGGCCCCCCCCCCAAAGTCACATCCACATGGCCCCCCCGCGGCCCCCCCAAAATTTTCCAGCTATCTATCTATCTGGAAAATTTGCTCCAGCTATCTATATCGCCCCCCCCAAGGCCCAAACCCCCGGCTCTGGAACAAATATGACGGTGCCCCCCCCCCACCCCCCCCACCCGACGGTCTCTGGTGCTCTGGGGGGGTGTACCCCCCACCCCCCCTCGCCCACGGTACTGATTCGGACTCCCTGAAAAATTCTGAACAACTTTCATTTTAAAAAAAAATTAAAAAAAATTTTTTTAAAGAAAAAAAATAGAAAAATTTTTTTTTGACATCTTTAGGTACACCCCCCCAGAACACCCGAGACCTCCACGTGGGGGGGTGGGGGGGGTCACGCGACACCCACCCCCCAAAACCTGACACTGGACCATCCACACCCCCCCCTCGAAATTTGCCAGACACCCCCCCCCCCCCTAGATGGACCTTAGTAACAGTGACACCCCCCAAAAATTTTCTCGGACCACCCAAAAATCATGAATTTTTGCTCAAAAATCATGATTTTTTGTCTTTAAAGTCCATAATATAAGCTAAATATATGATAACTTGACATTCTTCATTGTAATTTCAAAGATTTTGCAGCAAAATTTAGCGTTTTTCCTTCAAAATTTAAGCGAAAAAATCTCATGGGTGGGGGGGGGGGGGTGCACCCCCCCCCCCCCCAGAAAATTTTCTACAATAGTGCACCCCCCCATGGCCCACGCCTGGGGGGGTGTCACTGTACCATGACTGACACCCCCCCCACTGAAAAATTTTCGGCACCCCCCCCCCCCACGTGACGACACCCCCCAGTACCGAAAGATTTTTTTTAAGTTTAAAAAAAATTGAAATACGGGAGGGTTGTCCTTCTTTTCTAAAAACCGACACACTCGTTGTCGGACATTGCTAATACGTACCTAGTTCTAAATCCTAATCCTAAAGCTTAATTCTAAGCCTAACATAATCCTAACCGAATCCTAACCTAAGCCAAGCCTTTTCAAGAAAGAAGATGTCAGAACAATTGCGTTTTGAACAAGTTTTTGTTGGGGCCGGAGCGTGTGAACGCGCGCTGGTGGATCATGAGCATGAGCATGCGGATGCGAGGTGCGCGTGCGTTTTAAAAAAGAAGCTCCAGCATACGGGAGTCATTCGGGAGGCGATTGCACATCAGATGTGGTTCTTCGAACTCCTTGGGTTGATTAAGCATAACTTTGATTTTTGAATTTTTTTTGATTTTTAATTTACTGGGGTTGTTAAACAAAAATCAAATTTTTTAAAAAAAAGTGATTAAAAAACTTCCTCTAATATGCTCTGAAAACCTCAATTTTGGCACAATTTTTCGAAAGTTCAACAAAAATTTTCTTTGATATTACCTCGTAAAACCTTTAGCAGTCGATTTTGGACCGTTTTACCGACTGATTTCAGGCTTTTCAGCAACTTCTGCGATGAAGTTTTTGAGCGTCCCAAAGGTTGGCTCACCATTTTCAAATATCAATTTTCAAATACCTTACCACAAAGCAAACGCATAGAAATCATAAAGCTAGAAAGAAGAAAATGTCCATTCCAATTTCTTTTTTGAACCTGATGTTCAGGCAGCCAATCAGCTAATACTACAAATTATCCTGGACGACTATAATTTCAAGCGAAATTACCGTTTTCCCATTTCCCTGCAATTTTACACTACTTTACACAAAATTTTGGTGAGTCCAATGTTTGTTTAACACCTGTGGTGCCATGGCCATCCAAACTATCTATATGTTGGAAACCCTGCCTCCCCCACGCTCGCCCTCTAAATTTTTCACTTATCCATCGGAACAAATTTTAGCTTAAGCTACAGTCTAATTCTAAATTATAAGCAGTCAGCTGATTGGCTGGTCATCACGTGATTTGTGCTTTCTGTGCAGGCATTGCGCTATGGGGCGGAGTGTGTTCTGCGCAGAAAGCATGCATCGTGATCACCATCCAATCAGCTGATTGCTTATAATTTAAAGTTCGACTGTACTATCTATCCATTCAGGTTTTGAAATTTTGCCGAGTCTACTACAGTACAAACCCTGTAAAATAGGCAAAAACAAAGGCGATTCCACACCAACGACCATTCTGCTTCCGTCAGAAGTGGGGCCAATAACGCTATTTTTATTTTGACCCCTTGATATCGCCAAAGAACACCGTCATACAAACAGCAAATACAAAATATAATTCGCAAAAATTAAAATAATAAAAATCATGACGGCCAAAAACGAGCGCAAATGCATTGTCTGACATGTGAAAGCTAGGCGTGGCACATAGACATATAGCAAAAAACTGAGTTTTGAGAATATCTATAATACGAGAATCTGAGAACGTGCATAAATGGCAGGATTCTTGCTCATTGCGGTAAACTTCTTGAGAACAAACCAACGTTGGGAAGAAAACACAGATGCGCGGACCGAAAATGTAGCCCAAAAAAGCGGAAAATACTATCGTAAAAACGGCAAAGTAGTTATGGCTCAAGAAAACCGAACTTATAATAAATTTATATAAAATGCGTACGCTGGCTGGACTTGTTTAAAGAAACTTTGTGCATGGTCATGGTGAACAATTACCGGTAAGTATCTAAAAACAACAAACTAGTTTTGGTAACGAAACGAGAGCAAGATTTGCACTTGGACTTTTTTATATAACAGTTTCAACTGCAATGTAACAGAACGAATTAGATCTGCATCTTGAAATGAAATAAAGCGGCATTCATGAAGCAGTATTTGGTGACGCGTACCCGAAGCTAATTAAAACACACCTTGCGCTAAATACTGCTGCGTGAATACCTCTTACTCAAGTCGCTCGTTGTTTCCGATTCCGCTGGCGCCAAGTTTCGAACTCAACTCACTTCAATTTTAAAGCTAAATTGATTATTGGTTACTGAAGTGAGTCAGCTTTGTGGGAGCTCAGCTAATATGTGAAGTGCTTGTCTAAATGCATTTTTTACTCACCAAGTGTTTGCAATTGCACAGTAACAGTGTGTATAATTTATCAGCGCGGTCCTGATGTGATGAAATCTGAAAAAAACTCAGTTTCGTAAAAAAAACTTGTTGCGGTGTGCTGTGTAAAATTACCTTCATAAAAATTTCTGTCGAAAGTTATTTTTCGGAAACCTGAGAAGTTCATGAAAACACGGATGGTGACAAAGAAGTCATTGTTCACAAAACACTCTTGCGAATATATTTGAGCAAAAATGCGGTATCCTGTATTTCGGAATTATGGATCTTGTCTGCGATCACATACCCATCACAATGAGATCGTTGACAAAAATGAAAAGAGAATATGCAGAATAGATAGTGCATGCGTGCACAGAGAAAACTGTGTCGTTGAGCATCATGGAAATTAGAGTGAACAGCGCAAATGAAAATCATGCATACTGAATAAATCGGGTAGAGCAGAAAGTGAAAAAATCGCAGAGCACTCAAACATGAACGTGCATTCAATTTATGCACGCAGATGCGAGACACGGGCAAGTAAAGTTAGTCGGATCTGGAGGCAGTCACCAACAACGCGACGCGACGCGACCCAACCTTGCGAGACCCAAACCACGCGAGAAACATGATGATATTTTGCGTTGTTTGCGTTGTGCATGTGTGCATGCTATGCTGCTACACGCTTCTTCAGATTTGCACGTACAGTATCACGGTGCTGGAGCAGCGCATACAGCTGTGTCGCCGTTTTTTGCCGTATCAACCCGGCGACATTCATTACTTATCAGCGTTTCAACAAAAGCTGTCATGTTCAGCTCCTGGCGGGATGCAAATAACAGTTTCACATTTTGAATTAATTTGGATGTGCTTCCAATTTGTGAACTTTTTAGTCTGTTCAACACAGAAGTGTTCAATCTTGTGGGTTGCACTACCCGCACACTTCCTGAACATCTACAGCTCACGCAGAAACTGGGGTAGTGTGGGTGCAACGCACTTTCACTAACAGTATAACCAGAGTTTAGAAGGTGGAACGTCTGCAACGTGCACAAAGTGCCTTTTACACTTTGGTTTCATCATGCAAAACTACTTGGTTGTTTTTGGCTGTTTGTTATTTTGCCGACTGACTGAGCCATAGATTTTGGATTGGTCCTGAATCTCAATCTTGTTGTAACTGCAACGTTACTTTATGTTGGGGGCATAAAATGAGCAATCATCACTAATGAACAACATTGAACACTTGTTTTCTGTAATACACACAAGAAAGTACCAATAGCATGCAGTTTTGACTCGGAGTGATGAAAGTTTGAAGTGTTGAACTCTAAATCATGGGGAATCAGCTGATTGGTTGGTGATCACGTACGTGCATGCATGCTTTTTTCTGCAAAAATTGCTTTGGGGTAGGTTTGGTTTGCACAGAAAGAATGCGTCACGTGATTGCCAACCAATCAGCTGATTCCCTATAATTTCGAGTTCATCCGTCGTCCGTAATAACACCCACCCTGATCCCGTGGTGAGTAGGGGTTTGTATACATTCTTCAAAGCAGGGGTCGAGATGGGGGTGTATGTGTATCCTCCGGCAAATGTACTATCGCGGCCCAGGAGATCGCGGCCCGGACTATCGCGGCCGAAGCATCGCGGCCTGAAAGATCGCGGCCTGGACGATCGCGGCCTGAACGATCGCGGCCCGGACGATCGCGGCCTGGGAGGATCGCGGCCTGGGATGATCGCGGCCTGGGATGATCGCGGCCTGGGACGATCGCGGCCTGGGACGATCGCGGCCTGGGACGATCGCGGCCTGGGAGGATCGCGGCCTGGGAGGATCGCGGCCTGGGACGATCGCGGCCCGCGAAGTTTTCATACCTTGTCATATATCCAGATCAGACTGGCAATTTACATGTGGCAGTCATCGTGCATTGCGTATGTATATGAAACTGTGCTACTCAAAGAAAGCTATTGGCATTTTTTTAAACTAAATTTATTTTAGTTATTTGTTGCTTATGTTCGTTTGTTGTTTGTAGCAAAATTGACGGTTTAGCTATCATCTATTTAATTTCAAAATTTTGACCGCCCCCAAAGTCACATGCACACCCGCGACTACCCCCATTAAAAATTTGCAGCTGTCCATCTGGAAAATTTGCTCCAGCTATCAATATCGCCCTCTAACGACAATCATATCCCATGTGAATGACTTGTGTGAATAGAGTTGTTAAAAAAACGAAAATTGTCATTTTTGCTTTTTTAAAGAAAAATTTGAAAAAATTTGAAAATCAAAGTTGATCTAAATCAATCAAGAAGTCCGAAGAATCACATCTGACGAGCAAGCGCCTCCCGAATGACTCCCGTAGGGCGGAACTTACCAGATTTTGTTTTGGTGACCTCATTTACCCCTTTTCCAAACCGTTACCATCATACCTCTTCTAGTGTTTGACCCTCAAAACGCAACTAATTATCCCCAGTTGAAATGAACGAAAATTTACCGGCTTGAAATTCGATCCATTGTGATGACGACGCCACGACACGACACGAAACAGCAACCAGACAAAGTACAGCTGTAGCGCTTGCAAACAGTGCAGCTCGGACGCTCATAATTCAGATTGTGAGGCGAATTGTCACCTTATGGTAAGACAACCTTTGCGACGCTCAAAACTTCTGTACAAAAGTTGTTCAAACCTAAAATCAATCGGTAAAACGGCCCAAAATCGACTGCTGACGGTTTACAAGGCAATATCAAAAAAAATGTTGAACTTTCAAAAAAATGTGTCAAAAATGAGGTTTTCAAAGTGTATCACAGAAAAATCTTTCCTTTTTTTAAATCGACATTTTGTTTTTTTATTTAATTTTTTTAATTTCGATTTTTGTTTAACAATCCTACGTGTGAGTGACTCAACCTGACCCGACAGCTCCCATGTGATGAAAGGGTGTTAGAGATGGGAGGTGTTGAGGTTTTTGGGTGAAATTGGGTGGGGGGGGGAGAGAAAAAAAAGGGTAGGGGGGGGGGGAAGAAAAACATCGATTTCAGCACGCAACTGGGGGTTCTTGTTTGGCACCGGGTGAAACATTAGCTTGTATGCGACCGAGTCGTTGCATGAATGAGTACGAAATGTTTTTAATCCGATTTGTTTGTTTTAGGTTTTTTATATTTACCGGTTTTTAGAACGTGGTAGACCTTTTTTATGCTCGAGATAGGGTTGGCACAGAAAAAAAGGTTTCTTTTCTGTTTTAAAACCTTTTTTTCAGTTTTTTTTTGAAAAAATAAAAAAAACGGTTTTTTACCTTAAAAATTTTCAAACTACGTGGTCAAAAATTACAATTCCTTGCTTGATTGATAAAATGTAAAATTATATTTTTGAAAAAATGGTGCATTGAACTGTCGAACTGAACTGGTGAAGCATCATTTTGCAGAAGCTTTTGTTTGAAGGGTCAAGTGAAATACGATGAAGACAAGGTGACTGCTAAACGAAGTGCAGATGCAAAGTGACTGACGACATTGTCGATTTGAAACGGTAACTGATAAAATGTTATTTTTCAAACGCCACCCGCTACCGGTTTCACTTTGCAGTTCTGTAAATCTCGCCCCCGATCCCCATACCTACACGGTCACTGTTCAGTCGTCGTTTTCAATTTACTGAACGTGCTGTTCGGAAACCAATAAAAACGAAATTGATTTGATTTTTAAAAACAAAAAATTGGGAAGCATTGGGTGGCAAAAAATAGCAAATTGGATATGTTGTATCCCCGAAAACATAGCGTTTTACGTTGCTCAAAAACACTAATTTTGATGTATTTCCTATTTTGAGTTCAAGGTGCCAAGTTTTGGAAAGTTTAGGAGCTGGAAACTATTCGGTTTTTTGGTTTTAAAACGGTTTTAAAACGGAAAAGAAAAGGGTTTTATTCTGGCAATATAAAAAACCGGTTTTTTACAAACCCTAGCTTGAGAAGGCGGTTTTGGCCGTGACGGATATGCAGGTGCAAGCGATGCATTGAGCCTCACTTTGAGAAATTTGAGTTGAGTCACTTTGAGTTGACTGTTGCCGTTGTTGTTGTTGATGTTTGATGTTATCGCCATACACATTTTGAAGTGTTCTTTTGAATATTTGCATTGTTTGGCGCGATCATCCCAGGCCGCGATCCTCCTAGGCCGCGATCGTCCCAGGCCGCGATCGTCCCAGGCCGCGATCGTCCCAGGCCGCGATCGTCCCAGGCCGCGATCGTCCCAGGCCGCGATCGTCCCAGGCCGCGATCGTCCCAGGCCGCGATCGTCCCAGGCCGCGATCGCCCGGGCCGCGATCGTTCAGGCCGCGATCGTCCAGGCCGCGATCTTTCAGGCCGCGATGCTTCGGCCGCGATGCTTCGGCCGCGATCTAATGGGCCGCGATCTAACGCA
>JASANC010004270.1:0-24296 GCA_030248135.1 Theristus sp. LFF4_11
CGCCCTAGGTGTACCCCCCCCCCCACCCCCCCCCGCCCACGGTACTGATTCGAGAAATTTTTGAGGGGGGGCGGCCCCCCCCCAGCCCCCGCCCTAGAACAACTATGGTCAAGTGTCAACTCTTGATTGTTTTTGTTGCAGATTTGTCGTCTTAAACGCGTCGTTGCCCATCAACAAGAACGTGAACCGGTGCGTTCTCCATCTGAAGTATTCAAGAAAGTACTGTAACACAGAAAAATCATTTGGAACGAGAACCACGACCTGGGTTTGGAGGTACTCCTTGGAAAAGGTGTGAATGAAATGAAGTCAGCCACCAAAACAAAATCTGGAAAGTTCCGCCATACGGGAGTCATTGTCATTCGGCAGGCGCTTGCATGTCAAATGTTGTTCTTCGGAGTCGGACTCCCTGATTGATTTAGCACAACTTTTATTTTTGCAATTTTCTCAAAATTTTCTTTATAAAACCAAAAATGACGATTTTTTTTAACAACGCCATTTCTTGCACCCTTTTCAGAAAAAAACATTTCAACGCAACAAATAACAATAGAACAGTGACTCCTTTTCCTGAAAGCATCTATTCTGAAGCCCCTGGCCTAGTACACTCAAATAATTTTTATTACCAACGTGGTGGAGATTGGAGAAGCAAAATGGCTGGCTATGCGTTGAAGAGGCTGATGGCCGAATACAAACGTGAGTGAAGTTGCGTGGAACACTGCGCTGACGGCGATCCTCTGAATTTCGAGCTCAGTAAAAACTGAGGCAGGATTTTCAAAAAGTTATTTGTAAAACTAATTACATTTTGAATTTCAATGATTATTTGATGTCTCCGTTGCCTTCGAATGTTGGGTGGGGATGCTATTTTCGAGTGAATAGTTTACGTTTGTATAGTTTCGCAAACACTGGCGCATTTTGCAGAGCTTACTTTGAACCCACCCGACGGAATCATTGCCGGCCCGGTCAGCGAGGACAATTTTTTCGAATGGGAATGTTTGATCACGTGCGTTCGTTTGTTTTCCGTCCGAATCTGACATGCAAACTGTGCTACTTTTGCAGTTGTATTTGCTTGATTTTTGGGTTGTACGTTATTTTGTACTATGAGTTTCTTCAAACCTGTCAGGTGTTTTTTTCTCGTAGAACACAGAGCACACGAAACTTTGAATTGAAATAAAAATGAACGGTGATGAAAAACTCCCATTTGTAGCTAAATATGTTTTTCCAACACACCGTTATAAACAGCTAAATAAGTCTTTCTGCGGGCTGTTATAAACTGCACATTGTGTTTAGTTGTACAGGGTGTTGCAGAAAAACTACAGTGGGCAACATGGCTCTGCTGCTTCAATGTGTTTGTCAAAAATTTGGTCGTCAAAATTGTCCACTCTAAAACGGTGCCAAACGCTTTCGGTATTGTTTTTAAATTTGCAATAGCGCAACTTCCAGACAAACGAGCCATTTCCCCATTGTAGTTTTTTTCGCAACACCGTGCACGTTTTGTCAAGGCAGCCTGCTTTCAGAGGCCCAGAGGGCACGTGCTTCGAGAACGGTGTGTTCCCCGCGAAGCTCGTCTTTCCATCCGACTACCCGTTGTCGCCACCAAAAATGACGTTTCTCTGCGATCTCTTCCACCCAAACATCTATCCAGGTTTGTTTTCTTCTGTTCTGCTTTATTCCGGCGCCACTGAGCGGCAGGCAAACGCACAAGCAAACAGATTTTCGCGTCCCGGACAATTGCAGCCTGGATAAATCGCGCCTGTTCAATCGCGGCGAATATCCTTGGACACGTTTGTACATTAACCGAAAATTTGCATTTGCATGTTGTATTTGTGTGTTGTGAAATCAACAAATAAATGTTGGAGTGGCAGTGACCGTCTGCTTTTCTGCAGCTGTGTTGATCGTTTGCCGAATGCAAACGTCTTGTTAGTGGCGCCGAAACACCTCACCGTCACCGCACCACACAAAAGCGTTTTAGTTTCCATTGCGCAAATGTACAGTACTGTAAAATACACAATGATTGCGCGGAAACGCGCCACCACGCTGGAATCGCGCCGCGCCGGTGGGGGGCAGCGCAGCTCGTCCAATCAGTAGCCAGGAAAGCGCCGAGCGCTTGTCACTCGCTGCGTTTGCGGCGTCGACCGTCGGTGCGCCAGTGTCCGTGTGCGTACACGTGTTTGTGTTTTTGAGCGTTTTTCCAGACGGCCGTGTCTGCATCAGTATCCTGCATTCGCCCGGCGACGATCCGACCGGCTACGAGTCGAGCGCTGAGCGCTGGTCGCCGGTGCAGTCGGTCGAGAAAATACTGCTCTCCGTGGTGAGCATGCTCGCAGGTGGGTGCAGCTGATTGTGATCTGTGCGTGCAGCTGTAGACTGAGCGCCTGTGAACGCGTATATGCCCGTGCGATGCGACCACGCTGACGCTTTTGCGACGTTTCACGTTTGGTGTCTGGGTACTTGCAACGCTATACAACCGTTTCCTTGCAATTCGCTAGTGCGGTTGGCAAAAAAACGTATTTCTCAAATCGGTTTTACGGTTCAAAAGCGGTTAAAAACCAGATACCATAATTCGAGAGCGACAAACACTCAAGTTATTTGGCAACAGCACGTCACACGAAAGGTGGACGTTTTTTGTATTTCCAGTTTCCATGTAAGCGACCTTGTGCAGTCTGTTTCGTCATTGGCCGCCCCACCGTCGCGCTGAGAGCACAGCAGCGCGTGGTGTGCTGTGGTCTCACTGAGTCGTCCCTCAAGCGTGCTTGGCACCCTCGTGGCCTGGTGGTAGTGCGTTAGACTATTGTCTGTGCGCTCGGGGGATCGAGCCCCGCCGAGGGGTGTATAGGCACGAACTCGATGGGCGCCCTACTCAATGGCGTTCTGTACGCTTCTCTGGGTTAGCCCTGGCTAAAAACATCGCCTAAAAATCCCAACACCAACAACAACAACCGTTTGCTGTGCTTTCTTCGCACATGTTTTTTCTGTTGCCTTGCGCAGAGCCGAACGACGAGAGCGCGGCGAACGTGAACGCAGCGAAGATGTGGCGCGAGGACCGCGCGCAGTTCGAGCACATCGCCGACCGACTCGTCCGCAAGACCATCGGGCTGCCCCCGCCCAGCGCTGGCGTGCTGCCGGCAGCCGCCGCCGCCTCAAGCGCATCCTGAATCTGCCAGACCAGTCGCACGTTGCCGTTTTGCTCGCTCGGGTCATTTCGAGTTGTTCACCGTTGTCCATGTTTGATTGCGTGGATGCGCCTGAAGTCGCCAGTCTTGCTGACAGTGCACTCTGTTGTTGTTGCCGACATGCCCACAAACGCACGCACACAACACGATAATAGCGCGCATTGTGTGATCGTATTAGCAATTTTTTTTAATTTTTTCGGTTCTGTCTGCGACTCACTGCGTTTGCAGATGTGGAAAGGAAACTAGTTCAACTAGTTTCGTTATATGACAATTCAAAATGGCTCAAGTGAACCGGCTCTATTTAAGGGACCCGGATCTCGTTACCAAATTTGAATTCCTGCGTCATGCATGAAACTGTATTTATCTATGCGCGCATCGAGTCTCAGAACCAAAATAAGAGATCATAGTGATAGTGTTGGTGCATGGGCAGTGTTTTTAGGACAGTGTGCACTGTCTTTGGACTAGGACTTTGCGAATGTAACTCAATGCTGATTGTCTAGTTTTTTGATTTGCAAACCGCCCATGATACGGCGACATTGCGTTCAAAGCAAGCAACTAACACTGGTTTTCAATTCACATCGTTTGGATACGGCAGTCGTCTGAAACGAGCCATTCAAGTGACTGTTCTTATTCGTATCTTTTTGAAATGTCAGTATTCTACGTTCCAGAATTTAGCGTCTTGCGGTGTTTCTTTATCGTATTTCTTTTTTGTGCATTTCGCTGGATTGTTTCAACCGGAATCGCTTTCTCATGTTTTCGCTCGAACTCACGCGTTTTTGGACACCGTAAACACAATAAAACACAGCATACATCATCTTCGGCATTGGTAAAATCTGTTTTATTAAAATATTATTCAGCAAATAAAACTCACTTTTTTCAGACAAAAATACGAAATAAACAGAAAAAGCTTCACAGTAACGGAAAACAGTAAAGTTACAGAGTTATGCCTGCAAACGTATGTCGACACAAGTTCCTAAAATTTTTGTGGCGTGAAATTGTGCTTCATGCAACCAATGTGAAATTGATGCTTATACCAGTAGAACAAGCCAACCATGGGTGATGTCAGCTGGGTCAAGACAGGACCTACAAAAACTGCTTAGTTTAAACCTGACGGCCGTGGTGGAAAAAATATTTATAATCTGTGAATGCGTTTAGGAACCAGTCAGAAACAACATATGTATTTTGCCTAGCACTTTTCAGAAAATGGAAAAAACAAACACGCTAAAAATCACCATGTTTCAGGACAAAATAAAACGACGACCCAACAAATCTGTGAAATGAACCAAGCGCTTGTGTGTTGAACCAATTAAGTGGGCGCACACTGTTATGGTAACAGAACACGTCCATTTGCTGTAGTGGCTAATCTACGTTCAAATATGCAGCCAATTAGCAGAACCGTAGCGAATGAACTGTGAACGAAATCTCCAAATAAAATCAAAAATTATTTAAAAACCACATAAAAATCCACACAAATTTCAGAGCAGACAATAAAAGAAAGTTCGTGCAATTGAAAAACATTGAAGGCACTGCAAGACAATTGAAACACAATATGAAACACAATAAGCCAACAAGAACACACAGCAAGGTCAGTCGAACAAGCTTGTTCAATCAAAAAAGTTCCTAAGACATATTTTCCACATTCACATCAATTGCAGCAAATAATCGTGATATTGAGACTTTCTTTTGTTTTCTGAGAGTCACGTTCAATGATAAAACAGAAACCAAATAGTACATTCTTTTGCACATTGGCCATTTTTGGGATGCGGAAAAGTAAGAAAAACAAAATAATGTCGGTGTTTGAAAAGTTGAATGCAACAACGGTTTGGTAGAGAGGAGGCGACCGAAACATGAGGGTGATATGAGACAGTGCAACGGCAATCATGGTGTGCGTCTGCGTCTCATTGGTCTCGCCACGAAAACACATCGTACCTGTGCGCACACAAGACACACAAGGTCAAGAAAAATGCAGCCAACAAAGCTAAACCACGAGTAAAAGGTACAAAATCAATGTTATTGGTGTTTTTTGGTTGCTGAGCTCACGTCAAATCATTGTAAAGAGCAAATAGAAGTGCTTTCAACGCAAAGCAATCAGGCACTAACGGATGTTTCACAAAAAAACAAACAGGATCTGCCGTAGATTTGGTATATGGACAACACAGTAAAGATACGGCACAATAATAAAACAAGCATGTACATTCGCCACAGTTGTTCTGCTCAAATTCGAGCAAGAAAATAAGTTACCCTAAACAAAATCACGTTGCTATACTATCAGTATTGTACCATCACCACCCACAAACGTGAACAAAAACTTCGGTGTCTCCTTGCTGTAAACAAACTGAGAAAAAATGACACGACCCTTGAAAGCAGAACAAAAGTCAACGAAAACTATTGATATTGCAGGTTATCAACATAGAATCGATTTTCATTGATATTTAAAAAACACCCAAGTTGACAACACTAAAACACAGAAACGAACCATTAATAAAATACGTGTTACTCGTAAGAATTTACAGAAAGTCGAGAGTAGTACCCCATTCATTATTATAATTACAGTCAATCTCTCTCAGCAAAACAATTTGCCTCCACATAAAAACATTCGGCAGAAATGCTGATTTTGTCGCATTGTTTAGTTTGTAAACGAGCAAATATGTTGCTTTTGCAAGTCAAGCGCAAAACTGTGGATGCCTCTCAGGTTTCGAAATGCAAACACTTGGTCTTGGCATAACACCAGTATCAATACACTCTCTGCTGCTAATCAGCCCAGCAAGAACACTCAAACAAGGACCATTTGATGAATGCACGACTGAATTCCATCATGAAAATTTGACAAATAAACCAAAAAAAACAACAGAAAATAAAAATGAACCAACAAAAATGACAGTCTCAAACTCGGGTGTGCGTGGACCGTGGTGTATAAAGGCAAATCAAATCGAACAATAAATGGAGCATTGCAAGAATTGATAAAACAAAGAACAAAAAAAAACGGAATCAAATCAGTTTCAAGGTTACATACACCTAGACATGCATTTCGCTCTCTCTCAACTCGGCAAGCGATACCCGAGCGTGCATAACAAACAACAACGCGTGCCTTCGTAAACACGATTTCGCAATAATTAATGCACGCCCGGTTTCGCTTTACAACCCCTTAACGCACGTATTGTTCTAATAATATCGACAACCGATTTCGTCCACCAGATTGCAATGTGTGTAGTTTCAATCGAAGATCGACAACTGCGGCATTTTCATCGGTGCGGTGCCGGTGCGACTCGGCTGCTGCGCTGAACGGCCGTCGGTGGCTGCGCCGGCGCCTGGGTACCGGCCGCCTCGGCCTCTGCCGCGGGTGCCCGGTTGGCCTCGAGGGTAGCCACCAGGCGGAGGGCGTCGACGTTGGATGGTGCTGCTTTGACCGTTGACGCTGCCAGAGAGAATGTCTGCGGAGATGCCCTGCAACACAGACGCACACATACGCAGTCTTTGAAAACACCGGAGACCGCACACTGCTGCTGTACGTGCAACGCACGCGCGTACGGCTCGTGTACTATTCCGGCCCGAAGAATTCCGGCCCGGAGAATTCCGGCCCGGAGAAGTTTCGCCAGCAAGAACAATATTAAACCACACGAAGTGATTTTTGGCAAATAAATTCTCAAGTGATTTTTTATTTTTGTTCAAAACTTGCTTGCAGTGATTTTTTGTAGGTTCCTAATCCTAAGCCAAGCCTTTTTGATAAGGTAAAAGGGTCACAAATCCTGTTCATGATAAAAAAATTAAATTTTTTTTGTAGTTTCTTTTTTTTCAAAAAAATTCTCTTTCCAAAAAGCAAACAGGACGAACATCATTGAAAATACACTGTAACATGTGAACATCGATATTTTTATTTTATTATTTTATTACCAAAATCACTTCGTGTGGTTTAATATTGTTCGTGCTGGCGAAAATTCTCCGGGCCGGAATTCTCCGGGCCGGAATTCTTCGGGCCGGAATTCTTCGGGCCGGAATGAGCGGGCCGGAATTCTTCAGGCCGGAATTAGCGGGCCGGAATTGTACCCCCCCCCCGCGCGTACAAGTGCGCCATCAGCTGGCGGTTGACAGCAAGGCTGACGGCTTCCTACATACTGAGCATTCACTAGCTGTCAGCTCAGCTTTCATCTAGCAGAACACTGCAACCAGAAAGATCGCGTCTGAACATCGTGCATATCGTTCAACAGACCGTGGTGGAGAAACGAACAGCCAACAAACATAGAAACACACATACAGATACACCGTACGGACAGTTGCACGTGCTGGCGTTTGTTGGCTGCCCGAACTCTGCCAGTGTGTTTGCTCTCCAGATTAGCACGTGCGTGTGCCAGTGTGTTTGCTGGCCACATCAGCACGTGACTGCGTGCGCCAGTGTGTTTGCTGGCCACATCAGCACATGAGTGCGTGTGCCAGTGTGTTTGCTGGCACAGCGTGTCTGTGTGTGCTCACCTGTGACGCGAGTGACTCCCTCAAACGACGATTCAACTCCTCCAATTGCTCGGTGCTCAACGACTCAGACTTCATCACGATGCCACCGGACTCGACGTGCGCCAACGGCTTCTTGTCCTCTGTAATCGTTTGCAAACAATAAATAATACGAGTTTTGCGTTTTTTAGTGGATCTCAGCTCTGCGTGCTTATATTATAATAAGCTTGTTCGTATTCTGTGTCAAGTTTTCTGCACTGCTTCTGCATCGCATTTCTCAGCGTTCACAAAAAACGAAACAAAGCAACAAGAGCAAAAGTGCAGAAGCTACTGGAACTGGAATGCTCAGCGAATGGAAAACAAGTAGGTCAGCGAAGCAAGCTGCTGACCCGGCGGAGAGACAGGACTGATCATGCCGAGACCGGAGTCGTCGCCCACACTCGACACGAGACTCGAGTGACTCGAGTGCTTTTGCGCTGCTAGCGGCTTCACGGGCGGCACTGCAACAACACACAACACATTAGGGGCTCGTGTAGAACATGAAAGAAACAAACACAAGTCGTCGCCCACATTTGATCCTGAGGCTGAATAAAATCGTCGCAGGTTTCATGTGCCAAGGCTTTTGTAAAAGGCACATCGGGAAACGGGAGTCTTCAGAACATCATTTTCGTGGTGGTTTCACACTTTGCGCTCATTTTTGGATTCATCAAAAATAGTGCACGGTTGAAACGTTGCGTCAACTTTCGCCCAACAGGACTGGCGCACTCTCAGGAACTCTCATAAGTGCATTCTGATGAATCATCACACGACATACGAGACCGAAACAAAGACAACCCGACAAAAATCGTTGTCCAGTCAA
Source organism: Theristus sp. LFF4_11 (assembly GCA_030248135.1). Lineage (NCBI taxonomy): Eukaryota > Metazoa > Nematoda > Chromadorea > Monhysterida > Xyalidae > Theristus > Theristus sp. LFF4_11. Next base: position 8,470 of record JASANC010004270.1, read on the forward strand.
ACTGACCATGGCCAAAGTTTTTGAGCATCTCAATCACCGCGTCTGGCTCGTACTCAAAGCGAACAGTTGAGCCGAGCTCTTCCTCGTATTTGCGTTCCGATACGAAATTCTGAAGAGTGAAAAGAAAAGGAGGCGTGCCTCAGACGCACGTCCGCAACATGTCAGTATGAATTGGCTCCAAGGAAAATATGACAGGTTCGAAGAAACCTCGTGCACCGTATGTTTTGTTTGTCACTTTTTTTCGCAGAACCAACAGGCAAAACTTTGACTTTCAGTAAGAACAGAACAAATGAAGCAGGTTAGGTTAGAAATGCAACAGCCCATTTATGGCTAAATATGTTTCCTTGCAAAAAAAAACTCGCATCCCATTCGTTCATCTCTCGCGTGCTCTGTTTGTCAGCCAGGAAAGTACCCGGGTGCAACAGCGACCCAAGCCAAGCGTACCTTGATCTCTGTGCGCAGATCGTTCAATTCTCGTTCGGACATGACGGCGACGCGTTCGGAGCGCGTGTGCAGCTCGCGTGCCGTGAGCGCCCTCGCCGCGAGCACACGGTGACCCTCCTCCTGGCAGTGAGCCAACTCGGCACACACGTGCGCCTCGCGGTCGCACAGTAGCTGCCGTAGCTCCTGTGTTTTGTGACCTTGATACCGTCTTGGATGGGAAAAACGAATTTGCTGCACATGCTACGTGCCACACAGGTTTTGACGGAAGTTCATTCATTCACTCAAAGCACAGCGTCGCAGCGCCACTTGCTTGCGACGTCAAGTATGAACCGGCCAACTGTGTGCGCTGTGTCTGCTGACGCACAGCACGTGGTATCGTTGAAAGGCAGCCTGGCTGCGCCTGTTTCACCTGGAAAGCACGTCGCACGCGGTCGTTTGCTTTTGTGATTTCTTCATTGAATCTCTGCTGCACCCGCTCGACGGCGGCGTCGTGTTTCGCCAGGTTCTTCACTTCGCGAGCGATCGCTGCAGAACAGACGAAACAGAAACTATGAGGGAAATTTTTTTACGAAGCGATAAAGAGGCACATTGATGAGACCCTCTTGCTGCATCTGCTGATGTTGGCCAGGCCGAAAGGCATGATGCAAGTTGGTTGATTTGAAAAAACAGTTGAAAAAAGATCACTTGTCAATAAATTGGACTGCCATTTTCATCGTATTCAAGTTCAATAGAAAATAAACATAAGCCGAACAAACATTCGGTATCATCGCCCATCCAATTTCCCCGGTCCACTGCTATAAACGGAGACAATAATCCATGAGCAAAGCTGTGTACAGCACACACTACGAACGAACCCTTCTTCTTGGCGTGCGGATCGTTGGCGCCGGTCGAGCCTGCGATTTCGCTCAGATCTGACGGCGGCGACATCGGCGGCGGCGGCGGCACGGTCGCGTGAGCGCCACGGACGCCGGCTGCGTGCGCACGCTCGTTTGCGCTGGCGGCGCAGTGCACCGTGGTCGGCGCTTGCTCTCGGCAATACGAGGACGGTTGACGCGGCGGTTGCTGTTCCACTGGTGCACCATGCCCATGCGACGACAGGCCGCTCGCACGCTCACTGCGCAGCGGCGCGACAACGCTGCTGGTGTCGCTGTCGTTGGCGCTGCCCGGCGGCGCGCCACGCGGCGGCAGCGGCGCCACGTCATTCGTCAGCGTCAGCTCGCCGCCGGCGTCGTGCTCGCTGCTGCTGCCGTTGACGAGCGTCGCCGTCGACCGACTGTCGCTGCTGGCGTCCGCTGACTGCGGCTCCGGCGTCACGAGTCCGTTCTGGAGCTGTTTCTGTTTCTTGTGCTTGTTGCGTGCGCGCTTCTTCGCCGCCGCGCCGCCGCCGTGGTGCCCCTGGCCGCTCGTCGACTGCCACGCGCCGAGCACTTCGCTTGCGCCGTCTGTGCGGGGTAAAAAAACGTTTCTGGGTTTCTGAGAGCAGTTTTTTTCAGTTTTATCAGTTTTTTGTGCTTGTGTTTTTTTGTCAAATTTAGAAATGCGAACTGCCCAAATTTCGTTCTGCTCTTTTTTTGGATGTGCAAATACAATAAGCAGTGCAAAGTATACTAAAGCATGTTTGTTTAAATTTGTCACTTTCTTGGCAGAGCAGAGCACTCGGAACTTTGAATTACAGATAGGAACGAATGTAACGGTTTTGGTTGAAATCAAACCATTTGCAGCTAAACATGTTTTCTTGCAACTCACTGATCACGTTCTTTTTTCGTTAGCTCGGTGTTCCGCAAAAAGTGACGTGTTTAAATAAACATACTGTAGTTAGCTAGTCCTATGATGGCTGAAACTGGTGACCCGGCAACACAGACAAGTTTGAATTCCTAAATCTGCATAACACGGATGCACACGTTGCGCATCGAGTTTCATATAAGACCGCTTGAATTTATTGCTCCAACCAACCCCCATCCATTCAACGACTCATCCCAACTTTCAAATGTTGCCGTCCAGATCCATTCACACGTCTTAATCACTGATTACACTGCTTGACTGAGCATTCCAAAATGCATCATAAAATCAGTCTACATCTAGCAACTAGCCTAGCCTAAACAACTGTTGAGTAATGCAATAACAATATGTACCGGCTCAATAGCTTATAGCTTATGCTGCCTGACACAAGCACGCATCAGCAGCGCTAATTATGCCGCTTCGTATAATCATGGGCACAATTATGAACGCTGAAAAAGCTAAACCTCTTGCATTGTTACACAAAGCACGATAAAACAGAAAACTTGCCGATGTGAAAAAAAGTATCAGCATTTCAACTACAGGATATTGCAACTTTTGAATTCAGCTCGAAAATAATTATTCGGGTGAGCAACAACGAATCCATCCCTGCTTCCCGACTTCTGCATTGTCGAAATTGCCAAACAACCCCACCCACGCAGCAGATGACGGCAGCAGTTCGGAATGTTGCGTTTGTCGGAGTGTTGTGCGGCTTCAGAGTTAAAAACTTTAATAAAACATGCTCGAGCTTTCGGTCACCCCCACACCTCACACCTGATCACTCCCCCGTGAAATACAAGCGTGATTCGTTGTTGAACCTGCCAAAGCAGCCACTGGCAGCGTGCGCTACACGAAATCAATGAAGCGCACAAAGCGCGCACAGCGTCAGGAGACGCAGCAGCAAGAGACAACGTACGTTCACAGAGCGCCTGTATGGTGCGTGCCACGTCCATGTCGTAGTTGTGCAACGCCAACAGGATGTCGTTGTTGGAGACGTTCTTGACGACCTCGCGCACGCACGCCACCTTCGTGTCCATCTCGCGTTTCTCAGCACTGAGCGCCTGCATGGCGCGTCGTCGTGCGTTCGGCGAGTGCTCCGGCTTGATCGGGCGCTCGCTGCTCGTTGCTGCTGCTGGTGATGCGCCTGGCTGCTTGTCTGCAATTGAACTGGCAATAAATCAGCAACAAACAATCCGGCAATCACAACGTTCACAGTCAGCAACGTCACAGCACGAAGACTGTGGCACTCGGGGGATGAGTAACACGCCAAATGTTGCCCGGTCTCAACAGGAGCACGCATACATGTGTGCTTTTTCCTAACTGTGCAACATTACTGTGTTACTGTACTGATACAACCGAACTACTCCGGTGCTGTTCACTTCCACGCTCCCCACCACAAGTTTCCCAGAGTTCAACGTTTAAAATATCACAGTACAATGACCACCAATCAATAACGACAAACAAAACAATAAAGAACGTTTGCATCTCAACATTGTCTAACATATCAGCCCACGCACATTAATTCCTTCATCAACAGAAATTTCCGTTATCAATAATAATGTTCGAAGTTTTTTATAATTTTTAACAAAGCCATATTAAAAAATGAAACTCCACTGCAAAATTGGGCGTAGAATTGAGATGGAGAGTGAGATGGTCCCTGGTGATAAGCTGATCCAGCAAAAACCAAACTTACAACCCAACACAGAATAATGCAATAATAAAGCCGAGCATTGCGAACACAATTCGTTGCTAGTCATGCAATCATTATCAACTGCTATCAAATAGCTACCAATGATCCAGTGAAACTCCAATTCAAGTCGATTAATCAATAAATTAATGAAAAATACGTGCAACGCAGCAAATGGCATGGCGAAACAGAGGCTTGTGCTGGGCAGGGCAGCGCACGGCTGCTTGTGTCAAGCGAAACATGCTGTATGGTGCTCTGGCCAGCAGACCAGCTGATTTTTGTTTGACATCCAGTGAGAGCCGATCTTAGTTTAAAAGCAACGTCAAAAATCAGGAATGTGAACAATGATCCGCAAAACTCTTTGCCTGGTCATGGGTTGCGGACAAAAGACTGCAAGTATCAAAACTAAGATCGCGCATTTTGACATTTTTTCTGAAAAAATGATTGTTCAAAAAACTCCACCAATGATTGTTCAAACAACTCCACCGTCAGGAATTCATTCAAGTATGCACCTTCTAATAAAGGCTTGCTTGCCTTAGGTTTCCTGCAGTCTTTTGAATTTCAAAATTTCATATGTCAAGCAAATTTCAAAGCTAACGAGCACTCAGTATATAATTTGGCTGTGGTCTCATGGGTTATGTGGTATTTTGATCTTGTTCCTGTACCTGTCTGGTGCGGTGCGGTCTCATGGTACGTGAGATATTTTGGTACGTGCGGTATTTTGTCCATGACTCGTTGGATTGATGATACCATGGAGCAATTTACCCTTGACAGTCAACAGGTGGAGGCCAATTGGCCAGCAGAAACCAGGCTAACGAACACAAAAAATAAAACAAACAAAAACAAATTGAAAACCCTTTTTATATAGCAAAAAAGACAATAATGCCAACAAGCTAAAGCGAAACAGGAAATCAATTGTCGATCAAATATCAAGCTTGTGTGCGGCCGTGGCGTGGGTATCACGTTGAGATGAACGGACGCAAATAACAGTTTTCCAAAGAACACGTGAAATGAAAACAATAAAAATAGCGAAACATGTTGATCGCTCACGCAGCAGAGAAACCATTGATTGAACTGAAGAAGATAGGTTCGTTTCTGACAAAGGTTGTGAAAAACCTGTGCAGTTTTAATTTCAACTTTTATTTCTGTACAGTATATGCATGTTCCGGCAAAACCGAACAAGCAAAGAAGACCGACAAAACACGAGCGCCACACTGCAAATCCGCCAATGCTACCGGGCACCACCACCATGCCATCGCGCAATTTATGCCGCCCACGGAAGGCAGCCGCCAGATGCGGCGTGCGCGTTCACCAAAGACGCACAGCACAGAGACACGCAGCAAGCGTTCTCTCGTGTTCAGTTCCGACTTGCTCCGTTCCGTTACACAGTGATTTTATACCACTGTTAGCTGCCTTGTTGCGCTCGATGTTTCGGCCAGATCAGCACGGTCAGTGTGTTTTGTCGTTCTATCCACTGACTGACCAACCAGGCCAGCAGTGGTTTGACAAATAGCAAATCAAAAACAAAACAAAACCTGATAACTGGAAGGAAACTATAACTGTGCAAAAAATTTGAGTTGACAAATAATAACAACAAAGTAACAGAGGACAAAAATTGAAAGAACGATAGGTTTTACAAATTTAGTTTGATGCTTTTTGACGGCACAGCTCGCTCGCCTAGCGTACGGTCCAACAGCATTGAAAACAACAAAACAAGCATTAAATGTGGTTTATGCCGTCTCGGGATGCGTGAAACAGTGGGCGACGCAGCTTGTTAGTGGTTGCATTGCCGCGTCACGCAATCTGTCGTTGTTTGCTCTGGTTTTCACGAATTCATTCACCAGGTTTTACCGTTTGCATTTCAACGGATCAGTTTCTAGTGTGTACTCTCACACGTGCTCCCTATTTATGAATGGTACTTGGTATTTAAACAAAACCCTGGATATTCGAATCATTACTTCCAAATTCATGAGCATCACAGCTATAAAAAGTAACGGTGGTGGGTGATGCTGAGAACAGCTGCTCTCTCACTGATAGTAAGCAAACACAACGACAGACAGACACGTCGATAGCCTGCACACACTAACCAAACACGCCCTTCGTTGCATTTGATTGAACCTGATTTTGATTGAAAGATAACGTTGCTCTGGTACTGGAACTCACGCACAACTCTCGTTATCAAGCACGTTCCGTTTTCGAGTAAGAAAAGTAGTTTTTTGATGTAAATGTTAAAGAATTATCACAACACTGACAAGCATCAGTCAGTTCACCGGACCACCCAGTGTGACCGTCAGCAATACAAAATTCCATCCGTGCTTAGCAACGGAAGAAATAATTTTGTTAAACAGACAAAACAAAAAACAACACGGTAATTGTGTTTGCGCGGGTGAAATGCAATTTTGACGACGTAAAATAGTTCATGGAAATTGGAAACCAATTTCAACAACGATTTGCACAGAAAGGCGAGTCCGATCTCTCCAAAAAGCAAAGCGGAAGAGACCAACAAAAGACGGCAACAGCAAACTGATGCTGAAATCATAAAACAACATCGCAGAAATATCGAAAAAAAATGTTCGTTTTCACACACACACTTCGGTCGCAAAAAAAATTGAGCGAATAAGAAAAAAAGTGACAAGCCCGATCGGCGAGTAACAAGAACGTTGTAGATAAATACAAAAATATTATAAACAAGCACAACTACAGGCGGCGTGTCAGTGCAGTGCGTCCGACAAAACACGGAGAACAGAAGTACTCGGGGCAGACAAACACATCGCACTGTGCAAGCACGTCATTGGCCGCACGCGGTGCAGCAGCCAATCAGCGTGCGCCAGTTCGAATTCAATGTAAACTCTCACTGCGCGTTGTTGTGTGTTGGTCGTGTACGCAAATTGACGAAAACGCTCAAACAAAATCACTCGTGTGTTGCGCACGAACAAATAAACAAACAAAACGTTGAAAAATGTTGCGCACGGGCAACGCGAAACGGCAAAGATCCACCACGGCGGCGCAAGGGCAAGGCCACAAGTTGCGTGCAAAAATTGAAATTATGCACATTTCACTGCGGAAAATTCCATTTTCATTATTTTTGCTTGCAGCACTGGATTTGTCAGAGGAACAGTGCGTAAAAACCACGCGTACACAGTGAAAATACAACACGAATGAAATTGATTACCAGCGCCGGAAAAAATCAATATTGATCACCTCGGTGGGATTCGATGCCCCAAGTTGAGCGCACAAATTAGAGTGTGACGCGTTACCACCCTGGCCAGCAGGGAGACGTAATGAACGTTTTAAAAACATAACTAGGCTCAAAAACATCGTTTAATGAACCGACAGAGCGCTTTATGAAATGATACGAATTTTCAGTATCAATAATTGATGAGTCGAGTGGTCGTCAACAAACGGACCACCATGAAAATATTGATTGGAGCACCGAGAACAAAATAAGCGCACGAGATGAAGTGAGCTAAATTGCACTGTACTCCATTCGGTTGTGCTAAAACAGTCTGCGCAGAGTTGAAACGTGGGGAGGCATGTGACTCGTTGTGATCAGTGGTGCAGTGGTCAAAAACCCTGATAACCATCAACGGTATGCTTGGACACTCATTCACAAAACCGTTTTTTAGCCTCCTGACATACTATCCATCCAGCCTTCATCGAAAAAAAATGTAACATGGTTCTTGTCGCGTTTTTGTCGCATTTTCTTTATTTTGCTTAAAGAACGGTGGCACAACGAAAAACATCCTCAGCACAGTTAAAACAGAAACTCCATTCCACTGAATAACGACAAAAGTAGTGCGATTAAATATTGAACAGCAACGAAACGACGTGAACGTGCACTTCCTCACTAAACCTCGCAAAATACGTTTGGGTTGGGTTGGGGGTGGTTGGAGAGATGCGCGGACACGACAGCAGAAAAGAAAACGATAGATCGACGTGCGTGCAGTGCGTTTGATTGTGTGCACTACGCACGCACCATGGCACTGCATCCGTGTGTGACGCGTGAAACTGCACAACTAAAAAAAAACACCACGATCCGCCTAGTCGGTGTCAATCGAAGTCGCTCTGGTGTTTTTAAACATGTGTTCAGTTCATTCGTCAGGACTCTCAGAATGCAACCGACGTGTGCATCGACGAAAGTCCTTGTCTGACGAGCGCGCACCTGCACAGCCACACTACAAACAAACACACTGGCACACAGGAATGGTGATAGCCGGTGTGTGCGTGTATGTGCAGTGTTGGATGTGTCAGAGAGTGTTTCATTGTCATTGTGCAACATTTCAACCCAAAAAAAACCTGAAAAGGTCAACGGGTTTCAAGGAAATTCTGATCCACATATCGCCAGTCGGCAAGAATTTTGAGATAGCCTCTTTGAACAACGAATGCGAACTGTGTACAGCATGCGAATGCAGGTGAAGAATGGTTTGAGAGTGCAAAATGCTGGCTGGTGGGGTGTGAACGGGCACTGCAGTACAGACTCAACACTCAACAACGCACAACAAAACGAGACAGCGACAAACGATGAATAAATATGATCAAACGTGTCCGGAATACTCGCACTGTGCGTTTTGCATGTTTTCTTGTCTTGCAAAACTGAATAGCAGTAGTGTTCAGAAGTAACGGCCAAAGTCAACGTGCTACGTCGAAAACAAACGAAAATATGAAGAAAACTGCCTTCTCTTATCACGACAATTTCGGAGTTCAACTGGGTTTAAAAACCGAACTGGTGTTTGTAAAGTTCAACAAATTTCGACCTTTAAACCTTTGTCCTCTGCTTTGCTTGTCCAATTTATTGGAAATTTACACATGCCACAAATAATCAATCAATTTTAACAATTAAAAACAAAACTGAACAGATAAACTGTTGCAAATGGGCAAGTTGAGCGCTAGTTAAAAACAGTTTACAATTACGAGCAAGATACAACCAATGAGAGAGCACAACAAAAAAACGAACATGTAAAGGCAATTAATTGCATAGTGCATAGGCAACGCTTTGATTCCTGTTGTGGTTGTCCCTTTTTCACTGACTCTCTTCCTGCTGTCAGTCACACATAGCAAACTTTTATTCCCACAAACTTGAAGCGGAAGACAGTTTTTTTTCATCGCAATGACAGATAATGGTCACATAATCGATACACATACGTGTTGCACCACCAGGGTTTTTACACGTAAACAGGTGTCAGAGGACAACTAAATTGTTGGATTCAGGTGTCAGAAGACATCTAAAAATCGCAACGGGAAAATGCGTTTCACAACCCATTACCCAAAAGTTCTTCTTCACTCGGCGAAGAACCTACCGCTCTCTTTATTTGTATTATTGAATTTGGCAGACAAAGTCGACTGCCGAACAAAACGTTTGCCGTTTTAGACTTTCTTCTCTAAAGTTGCATTTATTTCCTGCATTTTCCTGATGTTGACAGCTATTTTGAAGCAGTTTCGTCTTCAGTATACCCGAGCGGGTACGCCTGCGATACCTGGTGCTGGTGCGGCCACACCGTGTTCCAGCACATCCACACGCACGGGTGAATGATGATACAGAGTGCAGACACCAAAATTTTGTGCCAGAGGCAGGCACATACAAATTGACGTTTAGGTGTCGCTTTGAACAATGGCACGAACACGATCACAGTCGAGCGGTGTCACACGCATACAGACCAAAATGACGCTGAATGATTATCGGAAAAAATGCACATTTGCCTCTTCCAGAACGTTTTCTTTTAATCAGAGGCGTGTCGCACTTCCACTTGCTTGCAAACAAAAAAGGACCGAACAAAAAAGTGCGGTGAGTGAAAGCGCGCACACGTGAAAGCCGTCACGTTGACCGATGAATGCACGTCGGCGTCGGTGATAACGGAAAACAATAAAAACATCAATAATAAGACTGCAATGATAGACAAGACGACAGCACCGTTGCAGTGCGCAAGTCGCAACATGGAGAAGGCAACTGAAGATAACAGCAATAATAAACAATAAGCTAGCAAGCACGTATGTAGCACATTATCAACAGCACCAATGCACCATCATCGCTGTGCACAGCACGTCGCTCAGGCACGGTTGTGAATCGTGATGGTGCGTACAGCGAAGAAATGAAATGCAAAGAACGTCCATTCGCACTGGACATATTTTGAAACCCCTTTGACCGGTCTTCTCACATGGATACTTCGCTACATTGTTTGTTGTTTGATCTCTACGAAACAAAACGTTTGCAGCAGTAAAAAGAAAGTCAGTTTCGGCAAAATTCAAATTCAGTTTGCACTATCGAATCTTAGGGAGTCGGGTCGCTTCCGTAATTTTGAAATGCTGCTGCACAGATTTCTATCTGTGCGTGCGTTGAGTGAGTTGCAGAACTAAAAAAAGGCAAAACAGGTCAAATACGAATGTTGTGCTAACGAATCTCTCACTTTACGCACTCAATTTCAGAACTGGGCAAGTTTCTTTATAAAAGTGAGTACTGTCTGATTCTGATAACTGAGGTGTTCAATCCAGCGTGTTCCACAAGTTAGACCTTGACAAATTCTGTGAATTAATGCAGAGGTAAACGGGCAGTATAAAATAATCCGGTGTTGACTTCGGCCAAAAACATCAATCCAATGGAGCCTCCGTCAAAAATGAACTTTGAATTCAATTATTCAATGGGAATTTGTAAAGGTCTAAAAATTAAAACACCATGGAGAAAACCCCCTCATTTTCAGACACTTCATTTTCATAGAATCGACCACCGAGAAAGGAAAGTCACGTATGATGTGAAGAAATCGAAACGTGTCACCTCTCATGGATTTTCAGGGGCTCAAAGTTCAGATTAAAAAAATTCAAAGTCAATGGTGTAGCACTACTGGGCTGCTAACTTCTTCTGAAACAGGCCCTTGAAAGTTGAAACTGTGTGCAATCGACTCTAAATTATAGGCAGTCAGCTAATTGGCTGGTTGTCACTTGATGTATGTATGCTGTGCAGGACAGACTCCGCCACCTCCACAGTAACGCCTGCACAAAACGCATGCATCACGTGTGCACCAACCAATCGGCTGATTGCCCATAAGTTCGACTATACGTGTCTGACTCTGATACAAAAATTAACTACAGAGGAACTGTAAGCAAAAACAAGCTCAACAAGTTGATTAGGGTATTTAAACACAAGAAAACTACTCAAACGGGATTAGAAGTAGAAAATAATGAAATTTTCAGAAAATTTAATACACAAATTGCACACGTTCAGAACAATTTGTTGATTCTTTTGTTTTCAATAACTAACCGGAGTTTAGCCGTGGCATCATTTAGTCTTTGTACGATTGCTCGCCAGTTGCTAGCGTGTTAGTGTCCGAAAATAATCCAATTTAAATGAAGTCGGCGTCAGCGTCAACCGTCTATTTTAAACGAAGGCACAGTACAGCAGCAATTATACTTTTATACAATTATTTTATTGAATACTCGAGCAGCAGCAGCGTGTTGTCGTTGTTGTGTCTACAAGCATCATAGTCGTTCTTGTTATAGACCAGAGCTGGGAGTTGGGTGGGGGGGGTGGGTGACCTCAACTACCCTTTTTCCAAACCGTCACCATGCCTCTTCTTGTGTTTTGACCTCCAACATAGTTGTTCTAGGGGGGGGGGGCGGCCGGCCCCATAGTTGTTCTAGGGGGGGGGGGGCTGGGGGCATAGTTGGTCTGGGGGTTACATTACATCGTTACATAGTTCCGTTACACCGTTACGCCGCCCCCCCCAAAAAATTTTCGAATCTATCTCTATCAAACAGGTTTTTTCGGCCCAGCTATTATCTATCTGAAAAATTTTCTCAGCCAGCTATCTATCTGAAAATTTTTGTCTTCGAAGACATAAAATAAGTCAATTTTTCACCAAAATTGACTACTTTTGCGCATAATTCTTTAAAATTTCGCTAATTCTAGGTAAAATACGCGTTTATACTTGATTTTTACTGTATTTTTAGCATTATTTTGCTGTTTTTATAGCTTTTTAGCGTTTTAGCTATCTATCTATTAAATTTCAAAATTTTGACCGCCCCCCCCAAAGTCACATGCCCCCCCCCCCAAAATTTTCCAGCTATCTACTCCAGCTATCTATATCGGTTTATCGCCCCCCCCCCCAACCCCTCGGCTCTGGAACAACTATGCTGGGGGGCCGGCCCCCCCCCCAAAAATTTTCGAATCTATCTCTATCAGACCAGTACCGTCAGTACCGTGGGCGGGGGGGGGGGGGGGTACACCCCCCCCCCGGGCACCAGTGACCGGCGGGTGGGGGGGGTGGGGGGGGGGCACCGTGCCACCCCCCCCCCCCCCCCTAAACCCGGGCACCCCCCCATCGTACCCCCCCCCCTCGAAAATTTGGCCGACCCCCCCCCCACCCCCCCCCCCCATGAAATTTTGTCTGGCGGACACCCCCCCCCCCCAAAATTTTCTGCACACCCTAAATTTTTTTTTGAAAATCATGATTTTTTGTCTATAAAGTCCATAATATAAGCTGAATATATGATAACTTGACCATCTTCATTGTAATTTCCAAAGATTTTGCAGCAAAATTTAGCGTTTTTCCTTTCAAATTTGAGCGAAAAAATTTCATGGGGGGGGGGGGCACGGTGGACCCCCCCACAGAAAATTTTGACAAAATGCCCCCCCCCATGGGACCCCCCGGGGGGGGTCCCACGTTACCATAGGTTGGACCCCCCCCCCTCACTTTTTGGTCGGCACCCCCCCCACGGTACCACACCCCCCCCCCACGAAAAATTTTTTGGGCACGAGGTACTGAGTACCGTGGGCGCGAACAAATGTTCGAAGGGGGGGGGTATGATGGTGCCGTGGGGGGGGGGTGCCGACTAGGGTTGTTAAAAAAAACAAAAATCGTCATTTTTGTTTTTTTTTAATTTAAAAAAAAAATTTCAAAAATCAAAGTTGTGCTAAATCAATCAGGGAGTCCGAAGAACCACATATGACATGCAAGCGCCTCCCGAATGACTCCCATATGACGGAACTTTGCAGATTTTGTTTTGGTGACCTCAATTACCCCTTTTCCAAACCGTCACCATGCCTCTTCTTGTGTTTTGACCTCCAAAACGTCACTAATTGTCCCCAGCTGAACTAATGCTAAAGTGAAGACAAACATACCGCCTTGAAATTCGATCAATTCTTCTGATGGTGTTGCGACGACACGACACGAAGCAGCAAGCAACCAGACAACGTAGCGCTTGCAAACGGAGCAGCGAGCACAATCGGACGCTCTGCGAGGCGAATCGTCACCTTATCTGCATCGGAAATGGTAGGCCAAGCTTTGGGACGCTCAAAAACTTCATCGCAGATGTTGTCGTAGCCTAAAATCAGTCGGTAAAACGGCCCAAAATCGACTGCTAAAGGTTTTGCGAGGTATAATCAAAGAAAATTTTTGTTGAACTTTCGAAAAATTTTGCCAAAATTGAGGTTTTCAGAGCATATTAGAGGAAAATGGCTGCCCTTCTTTTCAGTACCGAAGACGAGGGGGGGTGGGGGGGGGTACACCTAGAGATGTAAGGGTCAAAAAAAAAATTTTTTTTAATTAAAAAAAAAGTAAAAAAATGAGCATTTTTTTATTATTTTTTTATAAAAAAATTTTGAAATTTTTTCTTTAATGTGCCCTGAAAATGCCGTTTTTGGCATAATTTTTTCGAAAGTTCAACAAAAATTTTCTTTGACTTTACCTTGTCACTTAGTCTTCAACGCTGCAGGTGGTATTCTGGATTGATTTATCGACTGTTTTCAGCCTTGGTGAGTGATGATCGACTCGCGCATTGAAGTACTTGAGCGTCGCAAAGGCCAGTTCAACAAATTCCGATGTCGCTAAGGTGAGATAGAAGCAGAGAACTCACATTTACGCATCGTTTTTCAGGATTTCGAAAGGTGGAAATTGCACTGTCTGCCACTGCAAGCGTAACTTCGTTGGTTGCTCGTTGCTGTTTCGCCTCGTGTCGTCAGCATGATCACACCGGTTTGTTGTGGAACTTGTTTCCATGTTATTTGAGGTGAATTGAGAGGCAAAACACGAGACGTGATGTCGTCGGTGGGAAAATGGGGTCGCCGAAACCAAGTCTGAAATTTTCACCCTCCTCCCATATGAGTGGGGGTCATATGGTAAGTCGGTGGCTCCTCAGATGGTGATATTCGGACTCCCTGAAAAATTCTGAACAACTTTCATTTTTAAAAAAAAAATTTAAAAAAATTTTTTTTTTTTGAAAGAAAAAAATAGAAATTTTTTTTTTCTTGACATCTCTACGTACACCCAGCACCGTGGGCGGGGGGGGGGGGGGGGGGGGTACACCCCCCCCCCCCAGAGCACCCGAGACGGGTCGGGTGGGGGGTGGGGGGCGCACCGTGCCACCCCCCTAAAACCGGGCACCCCCCCCCCACCGTACCCCCCCCCCCTCGAAAATTTGGCCGACACCCCCCCTCATCCCCCATGAAATTTTGTCTGGCGGACACCCCCCCCCCCCACAATTTTCTACACCCTAAATTTTTTTCCGAAAATCATGATTTTTTGTCTATAAAGTCCATAATATAAGCTGAATATATGATAACTTGACCATCTTCATTGTAATTTCAAAGATTTTGCAGCAAAATTTAGCGAATAACCTATAAAATTAAAGCGAAAAAATTTCATGGGGGGGTGGGGAGGGAGTGGACCCCCCCACAGAAAATTTTGAAAAAAAGCACCCCCGGCCCCTGGGTCGCCCCGGGGGGGGGTCCCACGTACCATAGGTTGACCCCCCCTCACTTTTTGGTCGGCACCCCCCCCCCCCCCCGCACCCCCCCCCCTCCGAAAATTTTTTTGGGCCCACGGTACTGGGTACACCCCCCCAGAGCACCCGCGACCTCCGCGTGGGGGGGGGGGGGGGGGTCACGCGACACCCACCCCCCAAAACCTGACACTGGACCATCCACACCCCCCCCCTCGAAATTTGCTAAACAACCCCCCCCCCCCCCCCCCCCCCCCCCTAGATGGACCCTGAAAGTAACAGTGACACCCCCCAAAATTTTCTCGGATCCACCCAAAAATCATGAATTTTTGCTCAAAAATCATAGATTTTTTGTCTTTAAAGTCTATAATACAAGCTAAATATATGATAACCCGACATTCTTCATTGTAATTTCAAAGATTTTGCAGCAAAATTTAGCGTTTTTCCTTCAAAATTTAAGCTAAAAAATCTCATGGGTGGGGTGGGGGGTGTGCACCCCCCCCCAGAAAATTTTCTACAATAGTGCACCCCCCCCATGGCCCACGCCCAGGGGTCGAGCCCGATTTTTGGCGAATCCGAGGGGGGGGGGGTCCGCCCAAATTTGGGGGGGGTCGTCCCGGGTGGGGGGGGGGGTCGACTTGGTGGGGGGGCGACTTGGTGGGGGGGGGGGTCGACTTGGTTGGGGGGGGGCTCCCGAGTGAGACCGAAAATTCTAGGGGGGGGGGTCCGAGGCGAGACCGAAAATTCTAGGGGGGGGGGTCGGACCAAAATTTTTTTCTTGACGATGACATTGTCTGGGCAAAAAATGGCTAGTAGGGGTCGATTTGGTTGGGGGGGGGGGGTGGGTTCCCGAGAGAGACCGAAAATTCTAGGGGGGGGGGGGGTCGGACCAAAAAGTTGTTGAATAAAAGTGCTAGAAAACCACAGCATCCAGTCAAGGCCTCTCTCTAGTCTCTAGTCATACATTTTGTTTTTGATTTTCGTTCGGGTCGGGACATCTGAAAGCTACACGAACGAGACACGCTGCACGGGTGAGACTTGATATTGAAGTACAGTATTGAAAAAATTGACGTACAATGTGGTAAATGTGTAACAAGAAAGTGGTACGTATACAAAAAAACATACAATATATATTGAGATACAAACATGCATATAATATAGATACCTACAAATGAGAGAAATATAGAGATATACAAGAGAAAATGTCTCCATC
>JASANC010004272.1:0-30232 GCA_030248135.1 Theristus sp. LFF4_11
AGTCGCAGAATCTAAAAAAAAGATAATAGATCAGATACCGTTTTCCGCGGGCACACAGCTCAAGTATACGCCTTGAACCTCAACTGAATTCGATGTTTCTCAATGACATCGCACATTACCGCTCAGGTGTTCGGCACGTATTTCCGCGTCGGCTTCTACGGCGGCCGATTCGGCGACCTCGACGGCGTCGAGTTCATCTACAAAGAGCCGCCGATCACGAAACTCGCCGAGATCAGCCATCGTTTGGAGGCGTTCTATTCGGATCGATTCGGCCGCGGCGTCGTCGAGGTGATCAAGGACTCGAACACGGTCAATCGAAGCAAGCTGCACCCGGACAAGGCGTATTTGCAGGTGCGCATTGTCGGCGAGGAAACAGATTTTCCGTGGAAAGACTGGTTTGAGTAACAATGGAATAGAAATATATTTCTAAAAATGAATTTTCTAAATCTTCAAAAATTTCCGATTTCTTCAACGGCACCTCCAATTTTCAAGTGAAATTAGTTAAGGTTTGTGCAGAGCTCGTGCTCATGTGAAGTGTCGCTCTCACACGTTTCATGTTTGTCAGTGACCGTTCCACAAACACAAACGTCAACAAACACACTGGCACACAAACGCCAGTCTGCCTGTGTGTTTGCTTGCAAAACAGGCACGTATATGAAGTCAAGCAGACACCGTCGCAGTTTCGGCGCCATTCCTCAACTGGACCAACCAAAACGCAACCACACCTCCAGAAAACGCAAACCAAATCAACCAAGTCGCAGGATGGTTCTCTGCATTTCGGCCTGGTCAACATCATATGCAGAAGAGGGGTGTGGGTGGCCTCATCAGTGAGGTGCTCTCTGGAACCACTTGAGATAACAAAAACTTGTATAATACATCGTATTCGCAGAGAATACACAAAACTCAATTTGCAACCGGTCAGATCACGTACGTCGAGGCGTACTTTGAGTCGTGGCAGCTGCGTCGACGACGCACGCACTTCGAGCGCAACCACAACCTCTGGCATTTCATCTACGCCACGCCATACACCAGTGACGGTCGGGCGCATGGGGACTTGAACGTGCAACACAAGCGCAAGACCATACTGACCGTCGAGAACGCGCTGCCGTACGTGAAGACAAGGGTCAGGGTGATCGAGCGACGCGAGATTGCGTTGTCGCCGATTGAGGTGGGTTCGGGGGGGGGGTATGTTTGGTGTTCTTTATGCCTGCTCCTGAATCAAAGTGGTTTGGGAGTTTTGTTTGTTCGTGGTGGTTGAGATTTTTATTTTCATTCATCAATTTTGCAAGTTTTTTTTGTCGCGGCGGTTCTGATCATGTTTGCAGTTTTTGTGAGGTCAGGTTTCGTCCCAGTTTAGAAGACAGTGCACTTTGTTGTAACAAAGTATGTTAAAAGACAGAAATACTCGAGAAGGCTCTCTAGCTAAGCCAAAAAACCTTGGTTTATCCGTCTTTTTCAAGTTAGCATTTGCGAATGCCATTCCGGAACTTAACTTGTCACAAACATTTGTAATGCTCTGTGAACGGATTTTTAGGTCGCCATAGAGGATGTTCAGAAGAAAACGCGCGAATTAGCGGCGGCGACCGCGCAGGAACCGGCGGACGCGAAAATGCTGCAAATGGTGTTGCAGGGTTGCATCGGGACGACCGTCAATCAGGGACCGATTGAGGTGAGCACGAGCAAAATTGGGTGATGCATGGTATTGCTGGACTTTTTTGTTTAGTTTCCTTTTGTAGTATAATCTTTTTCGACGTTTTCAATCATGTCTCTCTGTAGTGCTGCTCTACTGTATAAGCAGTACAAGAAGAAAAGAAAATAGAAAGAAACATACGAGATTCCCGTTATTGAGAAAAAATACCTTTATTCACAGTGCACACTCTAACTCACAGGCAGTGGCGAATACTGCATTCTGGTATTTGAGTCTTTCGATGCTGATTTGCTGCTTCGAGTATCGAGTTCGGTTTCTAACAGCCAACGAGCGAGCACAATTCAAAAGCAGCCAATCAAACTGATCGCTTATGATTTACCATGACATACAGACAGAAACAAACCATGCAACCACGCACTGCTGAATCCGCAAACCCGCCGCCCAATAATCTCCCTGAACTTTCAAGGTGGCCAACGTGTTCCTCGGCGACGTCGTCGACAAGTCGACGGCCGAGCTGACCCGGCAGCAGCACCTGCTCCGGCTGGCGTTCAAGGATTTCTCGACGAAATGCTCGGACGCTCTTCGGAAGAACAAGAAGCTCATTGGACCCGACCAGAAAGCGTATCACGAGGAGATGGAACGAAACTACCTGCATTTCACGGCGAAACTGACACCGATGGTTTGGTGGTGGTTTTTCCTGATTTTCGGTTCTTCGGTAATACTTGCGAGTGACGAGCTACATGATGTAATTCGTGACACAGTATGGTGCGTGCGGATGTTGCTCTGGAACTGGTGGCCTGTCTTCAAAACTGATTTGCTTTCACACAAAACCGTATCGGAACGTATGTCCGACAATCAAACGATGCGCGAATGAATGGACTGGGAGATAAACACCGGCGTTTCGTTGTCGAAAAAAACGAGTTTCATTTCCGGGAAAATCCGTTCGCTCTGCCCAGCTGGAACCCGAGCCGTTCTATCTAAAACGCAGCAACTAAATCATGTTTTCAAACTCAGCTAAACAAACGTCGCAGGTCTCATCGGCCGGTGCGGTCGCCGCTCGTCTGCACCGAAAACACCAACAGCAAACGCATCACCACCAGCAGCCAATCAGCGGCGGGCGTGTACTAGCGGCCGCCTCAATTGACCAATCAGCGCCGCACGGTCGCGCGAACGCAGCCAATCAGCTCGCTGCTACTGGCAAAACCTCCGTGCAACAACAACAACAGCCGTTTGTCGAGTTCATTGTTGATGGCGGCTCCGACGAAGAGGAGGAGAATGTGTCGCATGTCTGAAATTTTGTCAAAGTTGAAATTTGCTCTTAAATGGATTTTTCCTATTTAGAATTTTTGCATTTTTTGAAAGTGGTATTTTGTTTTCGTGTGTTTTTATTGCGTTCTTGTTTATTGTTTTATACATGATAGTTTTTGTCATATTTTTGTGTATTGTTGAGCTTGACATCTGTTTTACATGGCGCTTCCTCAATCAAACGTGTTTGTTTTTCTCATTCTATTGCAATAATGCAGTATCAATATGATAGTATCAAATTATGCTGTCTCCTGAGGAAGTTGTTCATTTTAAAATGTTTTTTAGTCAAACAGAAGATAGATATCTGACACGAATCTTTGACGAATGAATCTTTCAAAAATGTCGCACGTGTTATACGATTGTCCACCCAACGTTGAAGGTTGAAGATCACTTTTGTTGCATTTCGATTTTGTCTTGTTTTGTACATTGACTTTTTATTGTGTTTTTATCATTTTTGCCATAATACTTCTGAATTCCGGAATTGTTTGACGTTGTTTGTTTGCTGTTCAAATTGATTCCACAAAATTGATCCAATTGCATACGTTTTTGTTATTTTTAGTTGCCGCAATTTCCTTGCTTTTCTGTATTTTTCAATTTTGTAGTAGTGTTGGTTGAATTTTTGTTGTTTGTTGAGCTTTACGCCACGTTTTCAATACAAATAGTCGTGTGATCTGTATCTGATAGTCTTAACACTGTTTTGTCACGAAAATGCTCCATTGAATAAAAAGTGTGTGCAAAAATTCGCGGGTGAAACTTCGATCCTTTCATTTTTCGCATGAATTGAGTTTTTGCACGAACTCAGTTGCATTTTAGGCAGCTGCTACCGTTTTTGAATGTTTGATGTTTGAGTCTCATTTGTGCCAGTTTCTTTTGGCGAAATATGCGATTAACCGTGATGGGTCTGGACACGATTTCGTAATCCTTATAGAATTGTGTGATGAGCGGTCGCGCAGCGAATTTGTTGGCGTTTCCGGGACGTAACGTTGATTGGATCAGTGACACTTGGAAACTCGATCAACTGCCGTATGACGCCATTGAGGTGCGGTTTGCTCTGATGTAGCACAGCCACAGCACAAACACACTGGCATGGTTCACAAATGCACTCGCGCACACGTGACGTGGTTTGGCAGCGTCGGTTTGCTTTTTGTGACAGCAGTGTCACCGTGATACAAACACATTGGCACACGTGTCATGTTCCAGTGCGTGCGTGGCAGCGACTGCGGAACATTGACGGAAAAACAAAAACTTTTTTGTCAAAACCGTTATTGAATTTTATTCGAGTTTCTGCCTCAGTCGAACACAAAGGCGACTAACTAATTAAAAAACTAACAGAGAAAAGCGACCGCAGAAAAAGGTGATGCAAATAAATCCGATTTCAACACGAACAGGTCTCCATAGACGAGCTGCCCGACCCGGACTCTGAGGTGCTCCCGTCGACCGTGCGACCGCAGGAGACGCCGCGGGACATGGACCGCCGTTGGCATGATCTCGCCTTGGACCGTATCTTGAAACGGTCGAAACTATTCGGCGGCCGACCGTCGACCGCGACGACGACGACAACGACGACCGCGACCGCAGCAGCGGCCAGCAGCTCCGCGAACTCGCAGTCGCGTCAGAACGGCGCGCACGCGCAGCAACAGTAATCGCAATAATAATAACAACAGGAATATTCGAAATTGTGAAGAAGATTATTTTTCGGCAAAAAAAACACACGCAAACCATTTCAAATTTTAACACGGCCTTATATATTGTACGGTCTGCTGCGACTGGTGAAGTGCGTTGTTGGACACAAGAAATAAGTATTCGTCAAAGAGCGACGAAATTCGTGAAAAACGACGATATATAATTCGTTTTCGGAACACTGTCGATTTGAAAACCGAGAGAAACGTTCGAAAATGGGCAACGAGCAGAGCAGCGGTGGCGAGCCGGCGCCGTCGCTTTTGGAACGGGTCAAAGGTGAGCTGCTGGTCGGAAGCCGGTGCACTCTGTTTATGACACATCAATCAATGTTGCACACAAACACACTGGCACACATACGGACACACACACACGGTCGTATGTGCGCGTGCGTGTGTTTGCTTGTGAACACGCAAGTGTGCACTGTCTACGCAGTCGCGTTTCGTCAGTCATCATGCACTTTTGTTCGCGTCACAGGTGTCGGCACACCGCGCCTCGCGCGCACGGACAAAATCGTGGTGGTTCGCGCCGGCTTGGATAAGCCGTCGTTCGACGTAAACGAGGATGAACATATGCGCAAGTTGCAGGTCGGGCTTGAAATTCGCGCAAGTCATGTGCAAATCAATCACTTTAAAAAAATCTCTAATGGCATCAAAATCAGATCTTGTTGTGTTGGAATTTTTTATCTATTGGAGAAAAACCAGCTTTCTCTAGTTCATGAGAAATAAAACTGTGATCGGACATCTAGAATTTGAATTTGAAATGCATACGATGTCCGTATTCCAGCGAACGAAAAAAAACAAAAAACAAGTACAATACGGCACATGTCAACATTCAATAAATCCCCAAAATGTCCATTTCGTTGTTCCAGGACATTCCACAGTTCTACCCGGTACTACGGTCGGTGCTGAACATGCCAGGTGAATGCGACCCAGAGGACCTGCGAACCAAGTTCAGCACTCGACCGTTGGCGTTGTTGAGCAACAGACTGCAGGAGCACCTGAATGTGACGGCGACCGCCGTGGCAACCGAGCAGACGACGATGGGCGCGCGCATAAAGGAGGTGCGATTGGGGTACAATCCGTCTGGACTCTGGATAGATACTTCCGCCCGCAACGTGTACACAATAGTCGAACGTTCAACCGGCAAACCAGAGTTCATACATTAGAAATCATCACGAGACAAAACACCGCTGCACTTTGCTCAGATCGACTACATTCTGTCGAACCTGTGCACTCAGTTGAGCGAGCGAAAGAAAGCGTACGAGCGATTCGCGGCGAGCACGCAGAAGATTCGCGAAATCAACGCTCATCTGAAACGAATTTCGACGGCGATGCAACAAATGGTCGCTGACATCAACGGCGTTAACGAGTCGCTTGCCTCTGGTACGCCGGAAAGTCGGTAGTATGAAGAGCGGACACTTTTTAAACCCTGCATGAAGTACGAATGGCGCACGAAAAGGTGCACGCATCATTGAGAACATTTTGTGAAAGCTCGAGTGGGATTCGAACTCACGCCGGACGAGCGCCTTGGACCACTTGACCACCGAGGCGACTCCACAAAAAAAACGTGTAGCACAACAAATGAGATTAGAAACACCCACCAGGCACACTGTCGCATGACAAATGCGTTACCATTGGTTGAGAGTACTATCGTATCATGTGTGCCAGTGTGTTTGTTTGGGTCAACATAGTTGAATTGTCATTAAACGTGTGCAAATGAGTGTCCGATTTTGAGACTAGGAGTTTTGAGCAACGATTTTTGATTTGTTTTATCTGAGCTGCTGATGATGGTTTTCACAGCAAAATTAAGCCAGTTTTTATGCTAGCAAATTGAAACTTTATTTTTGAAACGTCTTATTTATTTTTGTGCGTTTCAGAACGTCCAAAAAGCGTTTCGTTTTGTTTTTTCGGTTCTCACAGCTGCTTCGAAAGGAAAAGTTTGAAAAACAATAGCACCGTTTATTTTTTTCAGACTACCGCTTAGAGCGATTGGATCTCAGTTCGATTTGCGACCAGAATTTACTGACGGCGATGGCTCGCCCACTGATTCTTGACTCACCAGATTTGGAGTCGAAAATGTTGGACAATGAGAGTGAAGTGAAAGAAACTAAGAATGACACCGATGATCCGTCAACCGCAGGTGGCGACAAACGACAGCCAGTGCAAGAGGAGATTGACGAACAGGCTGTGGTCGACGTTGAACCCGAGAATAATACCAGTTCTCGGTAGCAGGCACCATTTACTTCTGAATTTCTAATTTTGATTGTTTTTGCAACTTTTGAATTGAAGAACAATGTGCAAAACTTTGCTGCACTTCTGTGTCTGCAAATCCTCACTTTTATCGCTGATGATTTTTGATTCGAGTTTTTTTAACAGTTGTGTGGAGAGAAGGGTATATTTTGAAGTCCGCATTTTTTCCTGCTTTTCAACTGTCCTTATTTTTTAAGATTATCAGAATGTACGGCCGATTGAGTCCAGTCAACTATGCTGAGCATAGATCTGTGTCGAAAATAGGGATTTTTCTGAAGACCTTGCACTCCGTTACATTTTAACACAATAATGTTGCGCAGTCACTCACACACAAACACACAGGCACACAGCGTTTTTTCACTGTGCGGCATTATTATTCTGTGTTCATAATTTGCTGGATCTTCAGTAAAATTCTAAACTGCATCTGTTTATTTTTCTGAAGATGTGATTTTGTTTTATTCCGTTGTTTTTGCAAAATTTGGCTTGGATGGTAAATTGTATCTGTTACATGTTGTGAATTGAAGAGTCCCCGTCCTATCAACAATCACTTTATCAATGAAGCGGATGCTTTTTTTCATAAAATCGTGTGCCGTGACGTTATGTGAATGTGTGAATACAATAAACCATGGTAAACCAAACGACCTTGTTTGTTGTTCTCAAAAGTACCGAAAATAATCGGAATTTGTGTCTTTGCAAATTATTAGCGTTTGAAATAAATTTCCACCTTATGTTTCCGATACTGGTAATTCAGATAAGTTTCATCTCAAATAAACTGTTATTCTACACAAACAGCTGCTTCAACCAACCAGCCATGGATGATGACTTGTCGTTCGTGGGGCCTGGCATCAACTATGAGCAGGTGATTCGGTGTTTTTCTTTTCGCGGTTCAGTTTTTTGCTTTGCTGTTCCGTCGCAAAACGAGGGACCACGGTGGAAAAATCGGAATTTGGTGTTTTCCTTCGGTTTTCCTTTTCAGAGGGCTACTAAAACTTCGAAATATCGAAATAAAAAACAGTTCAATTCCAGAGATTACCAATGTTTCCCAATTACAAATGGCAGGTGGCCGCCATCGATCAGAAACGTCTAGTGACATTTGTCAACTTCTATCTGACACGAATGACGACCCAATTAAACCAGTTTGTCGCCAGCTGTCATCAGCGACTGCAAATCGTCGATGATCGTCTGGAACGATTGGAGACCAGTTTGACGCTGGTCGAAGCGAAGGTGCAGTGGAGCGCTCTTATTCTTGTTTAGAACTGTTGTTTGTTCACGGGGAGTACGATATCTACCGTAGTCGGTCTTGACGCGATCTTATTGCAAACGTCCCTTGGTCGATCAGCAAGAATTATTACGTAGGTCTTCTGTGCTTTGTTAAAAAGACGTATCGACTAAGGTTGAGGTAATGTCGTGACGGGACCAAATACAGTAGATAACGTGCTCCGAAGTGTGAGCAAGAGTTGCAATATTTCACTGAACTGAAGACACCTGATGACGGATGGAAGCGCTGTTCAGAGCCCAGACAAGCAAACCTAACAGCAACCAATCAGCTGTGCCGAGTGTTAAGCTGATAGCGTGTGGTAGTTTTCTATTTTGCGTTAAATTATCGTTCTTAGTTGAACTCAATTCCGTGGCTGCAAGAAGAGTTGGCGAAACGGAAAAAGGCAACTCTCAAAGATGTCACGTCAGCGAAAAGCGAAACTGGACCCAACCTGAGCGAAACGCCGGCGACGACGAGCACACCTGCATTGCAGACGAATGAAAAACCGCAGGTGAATTGGATGGAACCCTGGTTGGCTGTAAAAACTATTCATTTCGTTTTCTCTTCAGTCAAATATGAAGAAACTCACCGGTATATTCACTGGCCAACCAAAACACCACCTGCTTTTCAGCAACCAGAACTGCAAACGACTTCAACAACGAAGGATAGCAGTCAGCCGAAAGAAACGGAGAAGAAGACAACGCAGATCCTGAACCGAGACCACCCGACCTACCAGAAGTACTTCAAAATGCTCCAGATGGTTTGTGAAAAATGCCTTTTTCCATAAGTAACAAAACGCACTTTGTTCCCTTTTTTGGCCAGCTGAGTGCATTCTGAATGGGGATGCACTGATTGGTTTTCGTGCTGTTTTTTTACGGCCACTAAGCTAGCGTCTGCGATATTACTATGTGTCTGATTGACTGAAAATGCGTTGCGAATTGTTTTTTTTCCATTTACTAATAAAAAAATAAACATACAGGGTGTCCCGATGATGGCAGTGAAGCAGAAAGCGCAAATGGAGGGAATTAACGGCGATGTTTTGGAGTGCGTTGTGAATTTTTCCCGTTATTGGCTGACTAACCGTTTGTCACCGAAAACGGTTTTATCACTGGCTCTCCATCCATGATAGAACGTGGCTCAGAGGCAGTCCCCGTCTACATGTGGGGTGGGGAAGGTGTTGGTTCACACGGGACGACATGCCCTTAATTTCCATGGAGATTGGTGATTGGATTGGTAAACCAGTGGCAGAGCTATCACTCAACTGGTCTTTCACTGAACATTTTTAAAAGTTTATTCCAAAGTTTATTTTTTAATAATATTCCTTTCCTTCTAGCTATCCGGATGGTATAGCTGCAGAATGTGGCGTTGTCGGTCAAGAATCAAACAGTGATAATAACACTTCAAGTGATGAAAACGCCAGTTATACCAGTGATAACGATTGAGTGATTTTGGTTTATTGATTGATTTGGAGATTTTCATTGCTTTAAATTATCGAATCTTGGCGGTAATCGAATGAAATTATCCTAACGCGGTGCATTTATCATTTCACGTGACGTTTTATTTTTAACACCCTGTATGAACCTATTCAATATGTGCAATAATCAACAGTGAACCACCGATATGTACCCTGCTGATTGGCTGCGTTCTACCAAATCACTTCCAAATAACGCTGTGAAAGATCAGGAAATTGAACTGTCGACACAACATGTCTACTTAAAATAGGCTACGCAACATGGTGTGTGGGTGGATTTTGCGTAAACGGGCAAGAGCTCGTAAAGTTGCTTGTGACTGTGATAACATTTTTTTCGTGGCAAGCGCAGCATGTTGACAATCATAACAGCATGCTTGTACGTCGTTTGTTTTTATTGGCGCTTGCGTCGTTCAGTCCGCTTCTGTGGAAACTTCCGTCTCGGACATTTGCATATCATTTTGACGACACCGATTACATATGGAAAAAAACGATAAAATTCAGGGAAACCAATGAAAACTCGGTTTGAAAATACACCTCGCAACTTCTGCACATGGCGAGATCACGCGTGCAAAGAACCGCAACATCGGAATTTTCCAATTCGACATCGACCAAAGCGGAGACGGCACCAGCAGCAGTAATTTTATTGTCTCGTAACACTGCTCAATTCGTTATAAAAACGAGAGCGCAAAAGTAATGTCATCATTTCGAAAGTATCCCGCTCTTGCAACAAGTTCCCAAAAAAAACAACCTCCCACGATCATTATGCCCGAAGTGTCGCTGGACGAACTGGACACGCCGCTGTCGAACTCGTTCGCCGGTCGAAAGCCGGAGGAGACGCAGCAGTACTACGACCACTGGGCGGCCACCTACGATGAGGACGTCTCGACGCACGACTACAACGGGCCGAAATACTCGCTGGCACTTTGCGAGAAGTACATTCGCAACAAACGCGACGCGTTGATATTGTGCGTTGGCGCTGGCACTGGTCAGTCAGTTTTATTCTAAAGTGGTGCGTGGATTGCTCGGTGGTGTGCCGCGGTGGTTTTGGGGGGCGGGGATGCTGCCAAAACGCTGATTTACTGTCGCCCCATGATACGGGCTTGATTATAACGGCCACTTTACCACTACTTTAAATTTGTTCGAACGTGTCGAACAGAAATGACGTCATTCGTAGTCGCTTGGTTTTTGAAACAAAAAAACGCTTGCTTATCGTGCACAGGCGCCAGACTCTTTCAGTGTCGTTGACCGCGCGTGTAGAAATCAGCTGAACTGAACGTCAGGTTTGCTGGGCATGTTAGGGGTTAGAGCATATGACGTCATTTCGGTTGGACGCATTCAAAAGAAATTCGCTAACGTTTTCCGGTAATCTCGTTCCACCAGTCGACTTCGATTACCTAACCGAACCAGAATTTCCACTTTTTATTCAACCTAGGCCTCGAGGGTGTGATGCTCCGGCGTGCTGGCTACGTGCACCTGCACGGCCACGACGGCAGCGAGAAAATGCTGGACATTGCGCGGCAGCGGCGCGTCTTCGAGGAGTGCTACTTTGAGCTGTTGCAGCCGAACGCACGCAGTAACTTCGACAGCGACCGCTATGACGGACTGCTGTGTGTCGGTGAGCGAAGAAATGCGTTGTTTTGGTTTGAAAGCTGCTGATGTGTGCACTGATTCGCTACTCATGGTTGTTGTTCTTTCATTTGTTGTTGTTGTTGCTCTGTGGACCAACTGAGGAATGAGGTGTATGTATCTCGCACCAACTTGAGGAGCATTCATGAAGCAGTATTTAGTGGCGCCGAAGCTATGTATGTTTTAACACAGCTACGCTCCACTGAATACTGTTTCATGAATGCCGCTTTAGCGTCAGCAGTGGGCTACATCTTCAGAGCAAGACGAAGGCTCGCTCGGGCGTTGTTGGTGCACCTGAAGCACATTTCAATTCGCGAAACGCAGAAATGCGGAAACCTAAAATTGGTAATTTTGCTAATTTCGATAATTGTCTGCGACCGGACCAATTATAGTGTAACCTATTCGAGAATTGCTGGTGGCCGAACTTACACTATTGACAATTTTTATGCGTTTTTTATTGCAGGTTGCTTTGTGCCGGGCGGACTGAACGAGCATCACCTGGAGGATTTGATGCGAACGCTGAAAAAGGGCGGCATCGCTGTGATCGGCACTCGCGAGGTGTTCACCACCAATCCTGGGAAACTGTTCGATTATCCGTAAGTGATTGTGAACACCAAGCAACCCGAAACAATAACCCGACGAAAATTATGAGAAACATCAGTCAAACAGTTACAGTATTAGGTCAACAAACAACGATTCGTTGCCTTTGGTTCACCCAGGTCAACAAAAATATAATTTTGACTTTGGTCAAGAAACTGTTGACCAAGCCATTGACTCTGTTTTCTCGGTCCCGAATGCAACGGCACTCCTTAATTTTTCAAGATAATCATGAAGGTCAACTCAACAAAAATTTCACTGCGATGTTTACATTCCTTGTCCGTATTCCATCATAACTCTCATGTGATTCTCATTGCAGCTACAATTTGGACGCAAAGGTGAAGTCGATTTCCGGTCCAAGCGGTTCAGTGGAATTATTGGAGCGCCGCAGGTACGAACGATACAGCGAACAAATGCCCGGCGTGTTCTACGTGTTGAAGAAGAAGTGAAATTGTTGCAGAATATAAATTTGCCACATTTTTATATGCATCGAGACAAAAAATGTATTGCAGATAATGAATCAGACTGATTGGCAAGATGGTTTTTTATGCACTGGTTTGATCTCAGTTCAACAAACACCAAGAAACAAAAAACACGTCAAGACAGAAATTAGCAAACTGTGGAATTTCAGCTCAACAATTTTTTTGACATCTGTTGATTTGCTATTTTTATCTCGATGAATGCTAAATGCTTTTTTCGAACACACGCACAAATCTGTTTGGTGAGTGCGATCATCTACGCAACCAATCAGCACACTGAATTTAAATTTTTAAATAAAGTGTGTGTGTGTGTGTGTGTTGTATGGTGGCAATTTTTTCATTATGTTTTACTGACGACAAAATTGTGTTTTTGTGATTTTGTTGGATTTGATCTGACTTGACTGACTCCACGATTGATATTTGTTTCTGTGAAATTGCCCAATTGTGAATGTCACTTTTTGCAAAAATCAGCAACTGTAAATAAGTTGCACCACTCGTTTATCACCCATCGTATTATAGTTTTATTAAAAGAAAATTCATTTAATCAATTTTTGGAATGTGTTAACAAAACGAATACAAACGAGCTGGAAAAGGCTCAACAGAAGCGATGATACAAGACTGTTACTATGACAACACAACACACATGCGGATTGATAAAAAAAGCTCACAACGCATACGTAGCTAGACGCATTGATTTGAACGATTTGACGGATTGCAAAAATGACAGTAAGTTCTAAAATTCACCTGTGGAACTCCAGCATAAGACATTTTAAACGCTGAAATCTTGTGGTTATTATAAAAAATTTTCGTTTGTTACTAAACTAAACTTTCCTCATTCCAGAGAATAAAAAACGAAACAGCACACGTCTATAGCAAAGTGACAAATATGTAAGATTTCTATCTAAAAAAATCTGTTTCTAAATCACATTTGCACATCCGCACTGATTCATTGTGTGATTTTTCCTCCAATGCTCAATTGGTTCAGTTCGTTCTCACCAATCGGATTCAATCATCTAACTGACGAACTGACATCACCAACAACCCAATCAACCGTCATCGTATATGAGGGCATATATCACCGAATAAATTTTCAAAAATAAAAAAAACCAACAGTGAACAAAAAAATGTCTGTCTACCTCGACCACCGCGTCGACGCCAACGCCGAGGCGGTCCAGTATCAGCTCATAGAGTGGCACTGCAGACAGCCGATCTTCGCCGTCGCCTCGCTCGGGCAGACGCACGGCGCGCAAGTGAACTTCTACAATGACGATGTTGGTTTTTTTTACTTTTTTCTAGATAGTTTTTGATTTTGAAATTTCCACCGAGAAAAAATGATGATGAATCAGCAGACTGGATTGGTTAACTGTTGTCACGCAAAAATAATGCACACGTTGATACACATGTAGAGATGCACAGATGCACACTTTGCTCTTCAGGGCAAACGCACCAGTCGACGCCCACTGCGCAATTCGTCGTTTCATTGCACCTGTCTGGCGTGGAATCCAGAGTCGAAATTGATCGCAGTCGGTTGGTCGAATGGCGACGTCACCGTGTGCGACCACGATTCGGACGGTCGGAGACGCAGTTTCATTCTTTTGCCGTTTTTTTCCTTTAGCCCCCTCACTAGTTCCTGACCTTACACATGAACGTAAAATATTTTTGTCGAAACCTGTCACTTTCCCCATTGAATGCAGAGCAGCATTCGAAGCTTACTGAATTACAAGTCAGCAGAGCGAATGTATCGGCTTTGGTTGAAATCAACTAAATGCGGTTTCTTGCAACTCCGATCTTGTTCCGTTGCTTCTTTCGCGAGCTCTGTATCCTGGGAACCAAGTGACAGGTAAAAAAAACACAAACATACTGTGCGCAAAATGCTGGTGGCTGAGCGTTTCGTAATCCAACTCTACTATGGTGTATACCTAGTGTACACAAAGCACATGGTGTAAGCAGGCGTGTCTTTTGAATGAAAAGTTGACATCGCACAGCACTTTTCAGCGGAACCCTCTGCGCTGCCCGCCTGTCCAACCGGCGCAATCGCCGCACTCGCCTGGAGCTCAAACGGGCTGAAACTGTTGGTCTGCGATTCGGTAAGCAAAACGGATTTTCTTTGAAAATGTCCAAATTTGATCCTTCAAAAAACATCTCTGTCTCTGTTTTGCAGAATGGTGAAGTTCTGATGCAAAAGATCGACAGTCGAACCCGATCACAAGGGGAACCGCTGTGTCAACATAAGTTCGACAGCGCGGTTCGCGCCGTCGTATTGAAGCCCCCGATCAGGTATGTTCTGTGATTTTTATGGTGATTAGTTTGGTGATATGTTAGATGATTGATTGATCCACTGATTGATTGGCTGATGACATAATGATTGCTCAATCGATCGCTTGATGTTATATTGATTGATTGACTATCTCATGCTTGATTTATTGGCTGATTGTTTGAAATATGATTTTTTTAATTGACTGATTATTTGCTTGATTGGTAGCTAGATAGATTGATTGATTGACTGAGTGATAACTGGTTGATTGAATGATTCATTCATTTCTTCATTGTATGTTTTGTAATTCTTTGTTTCTTATCAACTCCAGAGACCCGTTCGTGATCTCCGGCTACCACCGCGACACGCCTTCGCCCGACAACGACGGCCTGACGTTCGCGTCCTCTCTGTTGCACGCGCAGAAAGCACCACCCGACCGTCGAAAAGCGACGCTGACGGCGCAGGCGCACGCCACAAACGGCATGGTCACCGCCGGGGGGTTGCCGCGGCACAGTTTCGGCGAGAGCGCCGCGTTCTTTGTCGGTTGTGAGGATGGTGCGAAAACCGGTTTTTTTCGGTTTTTTTTGATAAACTGCAAAAAATCTTTTGTCTGACCGTCCGCGCACTTTTGATAGATTGTGCGATGAATTAGTCTGCGGGTCTTACAGTATTTTTCGGTTATGTGGCCATTTTTCTGGTTTGGAATTTGCTCCTTGTGCCGTGTCGACTGAAATAGAACAAAACAGATACACAATAGTTACAAACAAGCCGGCGGCCATACACCACAGCGCACTCAGTGTCATATTGCGCATGTGCCTGTGTGCTTGTTTCTGGGTGTGTGCAACATAAAATCACGTGTGAAACGAAAAAAGAACAAATCTCCAGGATTTAATGACCGTTACCGATTTTCAGGCAGCGTTTATTGCGTACGGGACAAGGGGGCAAAGTTGGACTGCTTCAAAGCGGACAAACCAGTGCTGTGCATGTTTTACTACACGGCGAAAGACCGTTTGCTAACGTTAACCGACGATTTGTATCTGTATCAACATTCGGTGATGCCTGACTGTAGCACCGACGAAATCATGAAGGTGAAAAAGCTGAGAAGTTTCTTGATTGGTTTAAAATATACCTGATCGGTCGATGGGCTGCTTGAAATTGCATTCATAAATTGAGAGAAAAATGAGTAAACGGTTCTGTGCACCACTTCTGCTCGACCGCTGTTTAACTAGAAGTTCTTCATCAATAATTTGTTTACTCATTTTGCAGAAAATAGGTTGCACAGAGATTTTTTGAGTCGTCTGTTGTTCCTTTCATATTGACGTCGGTAATTGAGGAGGTTTCAACTGTTCGAACATCCGACATTTGTAAACTGCTTCATTTCAGGCAAAAATGAGCGGTAAACTGCTGAATTTTCGCGCCATCTGGATTGAGACCGGCGTGCTCGCGATGTCGAGCGGCGAAAATCTGCTGCGGTCAGTTTCTCCGAAAAAATCTGGTTCACACGCTGACTGAAAATGTCCGAAAAGGTGTCTCGGTGTCCTGTTCGTCGGGGTGTCATATCCGTCGGGCTGTCCGGCCGCAGTGTTCTGTCCCGCACAGTGTCCCGGAACCATAAAAGTAACTGATCAGCAATGATTATAGCGAAACCATCCTCGGTTTTTTATGTAGATATACACTGTAGCTATTTAATTAGAGAACAAAACACCGCAGCGGCCACGATGCCAGACACAACGTCGGACATGTTTTTATTCAGCGTATTTGAGCTTTGTGAAACTTGGAAAACCGAACTGTTTGAAATTGAAAACTGAAAAAAAAACTGCAGACTATGGGACATGAACACGGAGGAGAACCACGTTCTGCATCTGTTGCCGGCGAAAGGCTACGCGACAGCCGACACTGTGCAGTGCATGTCCTACTGCGCCAGCCGAAGTAAATGGGCGCGACGTAAAATTCTTTTTTCTTTTTTGGGAAAAAAAACTTTTTTGTCATTATATAAACTGTTGGTGAACTTTGTTCTCGAATGTTTGTATCCATGTCCACACATTTCCAGACGTCATCGCGGCTGGCACGGCCACCGGCTTGGTGGCGTTGTGGCGTCGGCACGTCACTCCGGCGAATAAAACGGCCGACATGGAAGAGCAGTGGCGGCTGCAGACGCCGATTCAGGTGCGCTATATTGGTTTTTCTTTTAATTTTCACTTAAAAGTAATCAGATTCAAAACAAATTCACTGAATATGAAACGTGCTGGGCGACTTGCTTGACGCGTGTTCTTGCGATCTTGCAAAAAAACCGTGTCCACAGTAACACCGCATTTGTGCCAGTGCGTTTGTATGTCATTGCCGAACTTTTTTTATATTCTACGTAATTTTAAATGCAGCAAATTACCATGCGCCAATTTAAAAAATTCACAAGATTTTTCAGGTGAATCGCGCCGTGACCCGACTGGTCTGGGCGAAACACCGCAGCGCGCTGGCCGTACTGACCGAGTCTGACATCTTTGTGATAAAGGAGCAACTGATGCACAGTCACATGAACGGAAAGGTTCGTTGAGTGACTTGCGGTATTGTTGTTTTTCTAGTTCTGCGATAGAAAATTAGTTTCATTGCTTGACGCGGCAATTCAAAATTAGTTTCGAGTTTCTGAAACACGACAGCGTCGCAACGTGAGCAATTCTGAATTGGCGTGTCAAGCAACAGCATAAAAGAAAGATTTCTCATTTTCGCTACAAACATTGTCACATTTCTGCAGAACATCGCCGTGCAGACGAGTCAGTCGGCTCTGTTGTACACGAATCTGAGCAAATTATGGACGTACGAGATTCAGTCGCCCAGCGAACTGCAGTCGTTCAAAGGCGTCGCGGTTGGCGAGGAGAAAACACTCGCAATCTGGGATGATCGAAAGGTTTGTGGAGCCGAGAAAAAAAACCATCAGAAACCAAACCTGCTTTCTTGTTCCCTTGAAAGTGGAATATGCGAAGCAGACCAGAAAACCGTGCAGTCTGGTTTTGCTCGGTGCTACGGAAAGTTTGCTGCTTGCAATTTCGTCGGTTTGATCACTGATACCGCAGTGTAGCACCTGGCGTTACAGTGCGACGGACACCAAACAGACCAAACCAACTTTTCAGTTTACGTTTCAGTTCGCTTATTTTTCGACTCGATCAAACAGGTGTGAACTCGAAATTTTTTTTAAATCCAGATTCAATTGTTCGAAATTCCGGACAGTGAACACGGCGACGCCACCAGCGTGGGTGTTTTCGCGAGCGAATCGCCAGCGGTCGCTCTGCACGCTCAGAACGTCTATTTGCTCGAGTCCGACCGGGTGTCTGTGAAGACGTTACAGGTCGGCGAAAAAGTTTTTTTATTGGTTTCCAACTTTTGAAATGACGCTAAACTTCGTTTTACGCGTATCTTTGCGTGGCCACATCTTTGCAAGGTCTTTGTCAACTGAATATTCCAGAAGCTACATAAAAGATATGAAAGAATTCCATTATTTGTTCCATGGAAACGGATCGCTTTCGTGGTCGTAGTCAATTTATTCTGAAGAAAACTGAAAAAAACAAGATTTAGGTTCACATCGGCGGGCTGAGCGTAACCTGAATGTTGTTTTTAAGTGGTACTGTACATCACACGTTGAGAGTAGTTACGCAACATTTTTTCCAACATTCGTTTGAGGGATCTCAACAAAAACGTCGCAAAAAAATGTTGAGTAACTATTTTTAATGCACTGTCACAAGAGTTTTGTTGCACAAAAACACCTAAACTTTTCATCTTTCAGGGCACCCTAAAACAGACGCTAACCGTGAGCGAATCTGAGGGCACACCGTGCGCAATGGATATCCGCGGGAATTTCTTGGTGGTCGGCACAACAAATGCAACACTGAAAGTCTACGATCTCAGCAGACGGTCAGTAGTGGATAGGCGTTTTTTGTGAATGTCAATAGTTTTTCAGCAGCAAGAATGCTACGATATGGTGGTGTGGACGTGTCGAAACCGATTACGATACAGTACTTTGTGGGGTCATAGTTTTTGCGCTTTGTTTCAGGGAAGCGCGCCAACATTACCACCCGAAAAGTCTACGTTCAGCGAGTCACAACGAATTCACCGAAATCCTATCCGTCGCTTCAAACGTTAATGGCAGTCGCATCAGTTCCACCGTGAAACAGGTTTGTTGGAGAAAGTAGATCAATTGGAAGACATGTTGATGTTACACTTTTGTTTCAGTTTAGTCACCAATTTTTTAAAAATATCACACGAATAAGAGATTTTGTTCTTTTGGGTTTTCCGTACGTAGGTGAGACAATCCCGTGCGAGTGTTTTTTTTAATTTTCAGTTAAATAAGCAATTACAAAACAAAAAATATTAATTTTTTTTACAAACTAAACCTCTCTACATTTTAGCCGGACGGCTCGGCCGACTGTCGACTGTTCGTCTGGGAGGCCGAAACGGACAGCCTGCTGTATTTTCACTTTGGTCTCGGCGCCAACGACCAGCAGGAGCAGGAGTGGCGTGTCAATCCGAGCGATAAAGATCGGTAAATACGAAACAAAACCGTTGCTGGGTTTGCTGAAAACTGGTCAAAAATCTGAAATGTTAAAAAAATAAGTTGGTTCAACAAGCGATACGGCGCAATCCGAAAAAAATTCTCCGAGATTTGTCAATCTTTTGGTTTTTTTTTGATTTGCAGAAATCACTGGCAGAAACAGCAACACCTGCAACGACGCATTCCGGCTCAGCACTGCTGGGACATGACTGACCCGCGGCTGCTCGTGTGCGAGGCACGTCGTCCCGAGCACGCGTCCCCATTCGTGGTCGGTAAAGTGCGTCTCTGGCGACCGTGCACTTTCTCTGACACGGCGGTGGTTTTTTGTCTGGTGATGTTGCACCGCGTACGTATATTCAGTGCAAACCTGGGGTCACTGCTGGTCTGACCAAAAGGCACATTATTTCGTCCAGTTTCTTCATTTGACGCGGTCAATTTTCGTGAACTCCCACAGTACACGTGCGTTTCCACACATTTCCACTGCAGCCGGAATGCGTGATCGCGTCGTTCTTTGTGACGCCGGACAACGGCATCGTGCTGCACGACTCGTTCACGCTGAGCGCAAAGTGCGACCGTCTCGTTGGCGTCGCCGTGCCGCATCTGTACTTTGCGCGAAAGGTGTGTTGGGGGATGGACGGAGGGAACGGAATGATCGATGGCAGCAGAATAATTGCATTGATAAAAGAGTGCATTGATGGAAAGCGGGTGAAGTGAACGGTTTTGTGTAGCTTCCAGCGGACACCGGAAATCGAAAACAGAAACCGGAATAATGCAGCCAGACGTTCCACAGTTGACCATTATTTTAGTGATGACTTTTCAGTGCATAAAAGTACACTGCAGTATTTCTGCATCTTTTGATGCAACTGATCATGATCAAGAAACATATGGGGGGTATATGTTTCAAATTGTCGAGTTTTCAGAAAAAAACTTTCAAACAAATTGCAAAGCTCGAAAACAAATCAACTGCAACAGATGGACCAAGAAACGGACGTAACCGACGGCGAGCCAGCGACGCTCGAACAAGAGACTCAACTGACGAAAAACGTGATGCGTCGGACGATCCGCGAATACGTCGGCTTGGAGGACTCGGATGACGCAACGAGACAGGCGATGCTGAATTTCAGCTATTATCTGGCGATTGAGAACCTGGACGAAGCGTTCAAAGCGATAAAACTCATCAAAAGGTGCACACGGTTTGGTTTTTGTTTTCGTTCGCTTTCCTGTCTCATTGATTGTTACGAATAAAGGTTAGAAAAGCTAATCAAAATTCGAGGTGTTCGACCAATTGAACCGTCTCACTGTAAACGTGTAAAAAAGTGCAACCGACCACTGAAAAAAAATTGAATAAGCAAACCGGAGTTCACACTTTGTTTTGCCTCCTGGTTTCAATCTTCGCGCATTTCAGTGTTCTAAAAAGTCAGCAGACAGAAAAAGATGAATGCTTTCTTTGCAGTGAGTCCGTCTGGGAGAACCTGGCGCACATGTGCGTCAAGAGTGAACGCCTGGACGTGGCGGCCGTCTGCCTCGGCAACATGCGGCACGCGCGGGCGGCGGCGGCGTTGCGGCAAAGCGTCGCGCACGGCGACGAGCATCGCGTCAGTGTGGCCGTGCTCGCGTTGCACTTGGGCATGATCGTGAGTGACGCTGTGCAGTGTGCAGTGCACGTGATTTGCATGGGCACTTCTGATGTTCTGTCAGTCTTTAAAACATTAGTGAGAATGAGAAGAAAGAAATGAATAAAATTCAATACCACCAATTTTGCTCAACAAATTTGGTTTAGTATTGGTACAACAAATCACAATTCGCTATTTACATTGTAGCTCAGAATGTTGATTTTTTTGTCGATTTTTTATGACGCTGTTTACTTTTCTTCACACGATCCGAAATTCGCATTTATTTATCAGTAAATGCACCAAAGCAATCCCCATCTTTTGCATTTGATTGTTATTTTTTGTTCATTCAGGACGACGCAATCAACTTGCTGAAATCGGTCGACCGCATGGACTTGGTCAGTCGAATCCACCAGACCACAGGCTCCTGGAAGCAGTCGTTTGCGATCGCTCAAAAGGAGGACCGAATACATTTGCGCAACACCTACTATCAATATGCCACTCATTTGGAGTCGATTGGTGCCGTGGATGCCGCTATTGAACAGTAAGGAAAGCAAGGGACTTTGAAATGGCCCGCTGATTGGCCAATGGCTCCATTCGAATTTAGGTTGACATGGCCATTTTGTTCGGGACACTTGTTACCGGTGCACTTTGTTTATGCACAACAAACACACTGGCACACACACGTGTGTTTGTTGACTATTCGCAAATGCTTTCATCTTTCATTCGTTGCAGTTTCGAAAAGTCGGACACGCATCGGTTCGAGGTGCCGCGAATGTTGTTCGACGATCCGACAATACTCGAGCAGTACGTGAAACGGAAAAAGGATCCGTACCTGCAGAAATGGTGGGCGCAATATCTGGAGAGTCTCGGCGAGATGGAGACGGCGAGAAATTTTTATAAATCGGCTGGCGACCATTTGTCCGTCGTGCGGATATGCTGCTATCTCGGCGACTTCGATCAGGTATATAATCATGATGTTGTGGATTCACCGAATTCTCATTTATAGAGTCGTTTTTCAGCGAACACCACGTTTTTTTGGTGTCCGTTCCTATTTTTTGTTGAAGAACATGAATTCGTTTCAAGTGCAGATTCTTTTCTGAAAAAAATGGCTTCCTCCCTACTGCAGGCCGCAGCGGTCGCGAACGACAGCAGTGATCGCGCTGCGTGCTACCACCTGGCGCGACAGTACGAGAACGACGGCAACATGTCGGCCGCCGTGCACTTCTTCGGCAAAGCGCACGCGTTCACGAATGCGATTCGACTGGCGAAAGTTGGCGTCTGCGATTTCGTTTCAGCACACACTGAATTCGGCCGAAAGACAGATTTCACGGTCGAAAGACCGCGTATACCCGTGGTTAAAGACAGACTCCATGGTCACGTACACTCACAATACAAACACACTGGCAGATGCACATTCGACATTATTGAGCGCAGAAGCGTTGAGCCGGTGTGTTTGTTTGTTCTGTGCGGGGAGCGTGTGGAAAACGAATGCACAATGTTCACCACTGGCGATGATTTCCAGGAAAACGGTCTCGACGACAAAGTGGTGCATTTCGCGCTGATGAGCAGCGAAAGTGACATGATCGAGGCGGCGAAGTTCTTTGAAAATCGCACTGGTCATACGGACAAAGCGGTCATGTTGTACCATAAGGTGCGTTTTTTTCTTTCAAACTTTTTGGTTCTTTTTATTTGTAGCAGGTATAAGGTGCTCAAATAAGACGAGTCAGCTGATAGATCGTAAAGTCCTGCTCGTCCGAGTCCTGTACTCAGCACAATGATCTTGCCGATAACAAACAAACACACTGGCGCACGATATTACAGCTCATGCAAGTGAGTTCTGGCCTGTTTAACCGAAATACAGGCAGATACCGTATATCTTGAGCTCACAGTATTACAGTATTCTACTACTGTAAAAGCGGATCATTTTTGAATAACCCAAAGAAACAAACAGGCCGGCATGTTCGGCCGCGCGATGGACGTGGCCTTCCGAACGGAGCAGTACAGTGCGCTCGACTTGATCGCGCAGAATTTAGACTCAACCTCCGACCCGCGCGTGCTCGAACGCTGTGCGGAGTTCTTCAGTCAAAATCAGCAATTCAGCAAGGCCGCACAGTTGCTGGCGTATGCGAAAAAGGTTTGTGGAGGCACTGCACTGAGAAAAACGGCACAGTTTTTAGAAGTCACTGAAAGTTCTAGCACAACGATCTGAAGATTTTTTAAACTTAGTTTTGATTGACCATCTGGCGAGTTTGAACTTGATTTTGTAGACAAACAACAGAATTATTTGCCAATCAGCTAAATACCGTATTACCTCTATTACCCCCCCCAAAATTAAACCCCCCCAAAAATAAACCCCCACCCCCTCGACAAGTTTCCAAATAATCCCCCCCAAAAAATAATCCCCCATGGGGGATTATTGAAACCTGTTTGAAACACATACCCAGCGAATTCAGTGGCTGGTTGCAGTGAAAATGATGAAATTGTGCTACCAAAGGCCCCAAATAGATGAGTTAATGGTAATTTCATTACAAAAGGCTGTTGTAAAAGGAAATTTCTATGTAGAATAGAAGTTTCTGCGACTTCCTTCCTGCCATGGAAGGTATTTTTGCCATTTTGCCCACTCCTAGTAATGGTTTCCAATTAAACCCCCTCCCAAAAATAAAGCCCCCCCCCAAAATAAACCCCCACCCCCAGAAGTCGCTGAAGAAATAAACCCCCATGGGGGTTTATTAGAGGTAATACGGTACCCGAAAAATTTCAGTCCGAAAACTCTAGTCGGAATACTGCTGCTTTTTTTGCACTTTTAGCACGAACAAGCGGTCGATATTTGCGTCAGCAAGAATGTGCCACTGACCGACCAATTGGTTGAGTTGCTCACGCCAACAAAAGGTCTACATTTGCTTGCTGTCTGTTGCTAAATTTTTGATTTCCCTTAAAAACAGAAAGCAACTGACCCTGCTGCTGAATTTTTCGCATTCCTGTCCTTGGGAAAGCAATAGGGTTTCGTCTCATCTGGAACGTTTTTTGGACAACCAAATACATGTACCAAGAGAAACATCAAGATTTCGCTTCTCAATGTGGCAAATTCTTTGTATTCAGAACAAATTCCAAACGCAACGCAACGAAATCGAATGCTGGAACAGCTAGCAGACTGCTGTCAGCAACAAGGTTTGTATCACGTGGCGGCGAAGAAATTCACGCAAGCTGGCAGCAAACTGCAGGTGCGTTATTGTCAAATCTTCTTTTCCCAGTCAATCCAGAATGCTGAAATAACTTCTGATCAATACATCACGTTTCAAAGTTTCAATTTCGAAAATTCTGTCAGGCGTTTTTTTTTCATTGTCCACATTTTTGTACGTTCAGAGAGATAACTAGGTGATGAAGAAATTTTGAGCAATCAACCTCCACAATCATCAAAGTTCTGCTGTTGGAAACAGTTGCGGACATCATCGGAACCATTTCGGAGCCTCTTTTCAAGCTAGAACGCGCAACATAAAACAAATTCGCGGGGCAAAACGCGCTCAAAATTCACCGAAAATTTCGCCGAACTGCAGGCAATGCGCGCGCTACTGAAATCCGGCGACACCGAGAAGATCGTGTTCTTCGCGAATACGGCCCGGTCGAAGGAGATCTACGTGATGGCTGCGAACTACTTGCAGGCGGTGGACTGGCGCGACAACGCCGACCTGGTCAAACAGATCGTGCTGTTTTATACGAAGGGCGACGCGTTCGAGTCGCTCGCTGGCTTTTATGACGCCTGCGCGCAGGTTAGCGAGTGGCGCAGGTGAATTCGGAACGTGCGACTGCAGGCCATAGTTTGGAAAGTGTGCATTTGTGAGTTCAACCAACAGAGTGCTCGAGAATCATGGGTGGTCCAACCTACCCTGTGTTTTACAATCAAAACATTACAGTGCATTATTGCTAATCATTTCTCAACTTCACTGATTTAAACAGTCAACGTTTGGTTGGTTGGCCAAAGTTGACTCGTTTTTTCTGTGTTTCATCCTTTTTTGTCGAACAGCCTCGACGTTCACGTTTTAAGACGCATTCATGATGCAGTATTTAGTGACACATAGGTGTGTTAAAACATAGCTACGCGGTTACGAAATATTGCTTCATGAATGTCCCTTTAGGTTGAAATCGACGACTATCGCGACTACGAGAAGGGTGCCAGTGCGTTGCAAGAGGCCCTAAAGTGTTTGAAAAAGGCGCTCGACAAGAACAACGCAAATGTCAATCGAAAATCGATCGATGAGAAAACCGAAGAAATCAACCAGAAGCTGGCGTTGATCAAGCGATTCTTGAACATTCGAACGTACGGCTTGCAAAAATTGGGCTAAGTTATTGCAGCTTACAACCGGAGCATCTAACCAAGTTGCATGGAAGTTCTCTGTGTATTCAAAAGCCTCAACCCCAACATGAAACAGATTCAGAAGCAGGATTGCATCTCATGAGTTTATCTGAAATGTGAACAAATTTTTTATTATCTTTTTGTTGTGGTTCTGCGACATTCAAATCTGGTAAAGTTAGTGATCAGAGTCCCTGAGATACAACCGGCACCGGGTTATGAATTGCCGTTATCAATCATAAAACCAATGTTTCTTTCTGCGCCTGAAAACGCATCGAGTCGCAGAACCATATGAAAAAAAACAATAGTATTAATAACAAGTAGAAAAAAGTAATTTCATTTTCCAGCATTTACGAAGCCGATCCAGCCGAGGCGATGCAACAGCTGCAGAGTTTAGCAAAGGAGCCGAGCATCAATGACGCCGTCAGGATGGGCGACATTTATGCGGTGCTGATCATACACAACGTGAAGAAGAAACACTTCAAAAAGGTTGGATGTGTGGACTGTGGAGAGTTTTGCTGAAGGCCACTCGTGGTAAACATGGTAATCATGTTGCGCAGCACAAAGCAAACAGCCACACCATACGAAATGCCAATGTGATTTGATCGAACGTGATTTCACACCCACAGTCCAACTCTACAACATATCCAACTAGCTGAGTGGTTGGTGATCATGGGCGTGCCGTGTGCCTGTGACTGTGCCACATTACTCCATAAAGTGTGGGGTTAACTGGCTGCGACTATGGCAATTTCTTGCCCAACAACAGGCGCTCAGCTACATCGAAGACTTGCAGCGCCGTATGCCACGACTGGACGTCGGGCAATACGTGAAACCGACGATTCTCGACACGATCTACAAACAGTTGAACGTGGCGGCGCCGAACAGCGAGCTGGGCGATCTCATCTTACAAGATGACCAGAGCGCTGACGTGGACCAAGTGCCGGAGTCAGCCGCGCTACGCCGAAAAACAACCGACCAAAATGAGAACATCTTCAACAATAATGATCTGTTGTTTCAGTGATGACTGCCGCGATATCGTTGTGTTGGAGAGAGTAAAGATGACTGTGGTTTCGACGGAGGAACCCGTTGAGTGGTTTGGCGTTTTTTGTTCAATGGATACAGTAAGCAGCTTAATAGATTGTTGCGAAATGAACTGCGAGAAATAAAAATACGAGCTATCCAAAAGTAGTCAGGCGGTTGGAGGATTCGATGTTCAATTGCTTCACATTTCTTGGCGTTAGTCATGCGACGGTGTGTAGGTGCACAATAATGAAAAACAGAATTAAAATCAAGCCAGAGAAGAGCCACGTTATATCACGCTCACACGGGCACCGGTTTCATGAGCTGCGCCACTTTCGGATTATACTGGCGCATCACACTGCACAACTGCTGACCGGGTCCGACCTCATAGCAGCGCGGCAGTTTGTCGTGTTGGAAGAACTGGCGACTATGGTTGAACAGTGAGTGCAGCGTGTGCTCCCAGCGGACGCGCGTTGTCACCTGGCACGGTGGAAGAGAAGAAAAACATACTTTTTGCATGCGAAGTCCACTCGATGGGCACCCTTTCGGGCAGTTCTTTACGTGGAATCCCAAACAACCACAACGTTTGGGATACGATAAGTCACACTCTTGCAGTTTTTTCACTGCAACAGTCCCAGTCTGTAGACATTGCACTCGGTTATGATATATAACACAGTACTGTTGCAACCACACCCACACACAAACGCAGTTCGCAGACATGCGATACGACCGCAGTGTGTGTGGTGACCATGCAGCAGGTCTACAGAGACTGGCACTGTTTCAGTGCCCTTAGTCAGACCAGATGCAGAAAACTGTGTCTTCGGCGTTCAACTAAGGAACAGGATACTTTTATAGCCACTACTGGTATTATTATTATTAAAACTCCCATTTTATTTTTCCCGGCAATTACCTGTTTGACTAGATTTCGCCTGACGACTCTCGCGAGAGTCGCATCATCGGTTGGATAGGCGTCGCCGTCGAAATTCGCCAACACCGGAACTGTCGGCACACCGAACTGGACGTGCTGCAGTGCTTCGGTCAGCTGGAAACGCGGGTTGCATTCGATTTTTCTTTATCCGAGAAAATATTTTGCGTGCATGCGGTTTTTCACCGTTTTTACCTCAAATTTTTGAAATGCCATTTGTAAAATTCCCTGTTTGCGATTTTGTAACGTTTTGATGCATCCCATCTGGCTCATCCGTACGGCACCAGAGGCTCACCCGCACAGTTTTTCCAACTGGGTTGAAGTTGAATTTTAAAACCTGCACGCCCCAGGTACGAGCAAAACGAAAATGGTGCTGCCTTCTGCACAAAATTTTTCACGCAAACAGATTTTAAAAAAATCATTTTCCAATCTTGGACGTACTTTTTTCTCGACCGGCCTCATGAGCTGCGTGTGAAAGGCGCCACTAACAGCGACCCGTTTCATTGGTCGCACGTCAAATTTGGCGCCATTTTGCTCCAACCATCGAAGACAGGACTCGTCACCGCCAATCACCTTGATCAGGGGAATCATGTCAATTGCAACTGAGCAAACCGGACGACGGGAGCCGTCAGTGTTGCTGAAAAAAAACAAAAACTCGCGGGGAACGTTTTTTTGGGTGCACCTGATTTCCTTCATTTGTGATCACTGCATTGTGGTTGTAAAATACCAATTGGAACGCGGCGCCTAAAACTGACAGATGGAAACTGACATTTGGCCTTGGATTTGATAACAAAAAATGTCCAAGAAAATGAAGTTCTTGTCGGAAAACTGCGCACTTCCTTTGATTACACAGTCTAATGTCGCACAGTCACGGTCACGACTCACGCAACACACACAAAACACACCAACAAGCAACCATTGTGTCATATGAAAAGCGCATGTGCCTGTGTGTTTGTTTCCTGAACTGTGTGACATTCCGATTCGACTGAACTCACATGTGGGAAAGAAACTTGAAGCACTGTTTTCGGATCTATTTCTGTTGTTA
This sequence comes from Theristus sp. LFF4_11, assembly GCA_030248135.1. Taxonomy (NCBI): domain Eukaryota; kingdom Metazoa; phylum Nematoda; class Chromadorea; order Monhysterida; family Xyalidae; genus Theristus; species Theristus sp. LFF4_11. The sequence continues at coordinate 28,059 of JASANC010004272.1, forward strand.
AAACCAAACGCACTGGTTCACTTCAATGGCAGCCTGCATTGCGGCGCCCAGTTTGCTGGACGCTCTGAGTCGCACCGTCAGAAGGCCACCAGGCGAACGCTCACTGCACAGTTGCATTGCGCGAGCTCTCACTTTCAAAATTCGCAGAGCTGCAACGAAAATATTGACAATCGGCTGGTAAAGTACATTCTGAAAACGCTTTTCTGCAAGTGAATGAGAAACAGACCACAGACTACAAGGTTTGATGTAATGGTGCATCGGTGCGAGAAACGATGACAACCACAGAGACATACACTGCAACTACAGCACAGCTATGGCTTCTCGCTTGGTGGTGTAGTAGTGTTTGTGAGTGCGACAGCAAACATGGAAGGGAGACTGTGCGATCTGCGAGCTGGTTTACTGTGCCTTGGTCGTCGGTTGCATTTTGGACAGAAAGGTAAAACTGTGAAATGGTTGTGCCAAAAAAAACAACAACTGACGTCGTTACTGTAAAACTCCCAAAACAATCGACACAGACCGTCCTGAAATTTCAAGACCCCGGCGAAAACGAGCGCCGCGTACTCGCCCACACTGAAGCCGGCCGTTGCGATGCACTCATCGATCGCCTGAAATTGCTGTCCATCAAATTGTTGCCTTCAAACACAAATTTGGTTGGTTGATTTACTACTGCTAGCTGAAGTCGGTGTCGTCCGTATCTGAACGTCCGTGCACTTTTGATTTGAACTCATTTGAGATCAATCAACAATGTTGCACGCGCAAGCACACGCGGCTGATTTCCGGTGTTCACTTCTGAACGACCGTGCAACAGATACAAAAACATGGGTCGAAAAAACGTGCACGGCTTTGAGACATTCATTGCAACAAACTGAAAATCAGAAAAAAAGAATAACTGCACCGCCTCACAAACTCATCCATCTGCCTGAGGCGCTCCAACGCGGCCAACGACGTCACGAACACAGCCGGCTGACAGAGTTCGGTCCGGTTCAGCTCGTCTGCCGGTCCGTCGACGCACAGTTTCAACAGGTCCACGTTCAAATGCTCACTGGCGGCTGCGTAGATCGAGCGAACCTTCGGCAGCTCCAGCAGATGCTTGCCCATGCCGACGAATTGGGCGCCCTGCCCGGGAAACAGCAGCACCGTCGAGTGGTCGGCGTTCAATCGATCCGGCGCGAGTTTTCTGATTTTCTCAGCCGCAAGCTCGCGCGCCGACGGCGGATAGGAGGCGGTCGAGGAGGATTTGGATTTTGAGGCAGCAATGTCGAGTTTTTCGGCCGCAGTTTCACCGAAGGACGCTTGATTGAGAAGCGTCTGGATTGGTTTCGACGGGCGATCAGTTTTGGAGCAAAATAACCGCCCTAGCGCACCGCGACGTTGCGGGCGAAGCCAACGACAGCTTGGCCGAAGGGCGGTCATTTTTTATTGTTATTTGTGTGCAAGCTTTGCTGAGAAGAAGCCAGCTAGCTTTGGATTACAAGGACCAATGGACCGACACTTGGTGTTTTCAGTTGAATTATTTTCAACAATCCACCAGTTAGTACCTTGATTGAACAAAAGCACCCAATCGGCACTAGTCTCTGATTAACTGGAACGTTATAACGAGAAACTAGCTTGAAAACCGCACATTATAATCATGACGGATAATGTGGATCAAAATGAACTGAACCACGATTGTCAAAGGCGACAATGGTGACTTTTCACGAATCACAAAAAAAACACAATTTACCAAAACTGTATGTTATTTTATTGGAACTCATCAAAATAAACCGGTTTTTTTACCCGCACAACAAAACAAAAACAATCTGAATACCTTTGTACAGAACAGGACGAGATAATTCACCAAGGCACACAATTTAGGAACGAGATTCAATCGAAATTCAGTGGTTCTCTGTCTCGCTCACGTTCACTTTTCACTGTCACAGCGGTGCCCGCAAGTATCAACGTGATCCCGAACCACCAGAGAAACGACGTCGCGCGGAGCTCGTTGAAAATCACAGCGCCGAAGATACCCTGCAGAAAAATTTCAGGATTTGTGGGTTTTTTGTCTGAAAAAACGGTGCGTTTTGTTTATATAAGACACAAGAATGTTGCGCCATCTCAAAGACATGCACGCAAACAGAGTCACGATGTAAGACTCTGGTTTCTTAAAGGTTTCTACCCAGACATTTGAGTTTCAG
>JASANC010004274.1:0-21277 GCA_030248135.1 Theristus sp. LFF4_11
GGGATTTGTGTTAGGGAGGTGACTCGTGACGGGACTCGAGCCGTTTTCGTCAGTGATTGGCTGCCAGCATCGCCAACTAGACGACTGTTTATCTCGCCAGTCATCGGGGTTGTTATGGTCGTTCGAGAGTCGACCAGGTTAGGGGACAGGAAGGAGGGAGGGGTTTGCACTCTATGAGTGTTCCAAAAATAGTTCGGAGTCCAAGCGGCAGCTTCATCACATGACTTCTCCGTACTATGTTTCCGGACCGAGACCGGGCATCGTTTTTCGGGATCCATACAGCTCTGAAACTGCAACTCAGAACTTGACGGCAGAACGTCACTTGCGACGACAGGACGTGATCTCCCCGAAGGAGAATTCTCAAAGGAGCGGCACGAACCATCACGAGTACTGGTGCTTCCGATGTTTTTCCTGGTTACGGAAAGGTTGACTTGTTGCATCCATTCGTCGAGTTTCGAAAGTCGATTCTCGAGGGCGTTTTGTTCTGATTGGAAAGCGTGAAAAATTTGGTTACTAAAATTTTTGGCAGCTTGCCGAATTTTGTCGGCGCACTGTTGCTGGAAATCCGCGTCGTTCATCGATTGGTTTGGTTGTGGATTGTTGTTGTAGGTTGCGGCGTTGATTGAAGTTGATTGGTTGAAGTTTGCGGAACTGGTGGTGATTTGTTGCGACTTGTGGAGATATTCGTCGGTTGACGGTTGATTGTAGTGGATGATTTGTGATTGGGTGAGGGTAAAGCAAGAGGGGTAGTCGTTTTCGGCGGCATAAGCCAGCACGGCTTTTGCGACCAAGTCAGGGTTGTCGTTGATCCAATCGTTGTCGGATGCGGGGAAACTGTTGCTGGTGAGGGGACGAGAGGGGTTTGAGGAGGGGTTTGAGGTGTTGTTGTAGGCGACTTGCAGATAATAGCTGTCGCCGTTTTCGTCAATAGAGTGGAGAAAGCAGAATTTAGATGCAGGGACTTCGTCAGCATAGCACTCGCTTCGCAAGTTCAGCCCTTGAGGGAAACCGTCAAGGGTCAGGCACAGACCTCCATATGCAATGGTGTTCCCTACCCGCAGGGGTATGTCACTTTCCACCCGGTCCTGGGTTGACGGCTCCCACTTCCTATTCTGGCTGACGAACTGCTGACGAACGTCATCGACGACGGCGGGCAACCAAGGGGACGACGGGTGATGACGCCAATCAGCGTTGTGCAGCCGTACTGGGCTTGTAGACAAGTCATCAGAGCCCAGGGGAGTGCTTGGACAGCGGTTAGCGGGAGGGGGCGGCAGACTCGCCAGTGGCATAACCTGGGTGCCAGTTGAGTCTGATTGCATCCGCCGGGTTAGTGCTACACTACTCTGCATCTATGCCTTACAGAACAGCTGATAAAATTGATGGGTGTAGCGGCGCGATTACGAGTCACTACGGGGGATAAATTTAGGTTAGTAACTTTCGAACTCAGCTAGTATTCCGTCGCACAGAATACAACCTGATAGGCGTGCGGAGGGGCTAAACCAGTCGCACAGCTTCCAGCCTGATAGGCGAGCTAGGGGACTGGCACCGTCGCACAGCCAACAATCTGATAGGCGTGCCAAGGGTCTGACTCAGTCGCTCAGACCACAACCCGATAGGCGTGCTGAGATTGGGGAATTCCAGTCGCTCAGGATGAAGAACTGATAGGCGTGCTGAGAAAGGGGGGCTTGGTCGCTCAGAATTGCTAACTGATAGGCGTGCGGTGACAGGGGGACCCTAGGCGCTCAGAGTGGTAGCTGATAGGCGTGCTGGCACAGGGGAACCTTCGTCGCTCAGAATTGCACCCTGATAGGCGTGCGTAATAACTAGCTAAGATGAAAGCAGGAGTGCGCGAGTGGGAGACAAATGATTTCTCAATGTTCCTACAACGGCAAACACACAAACACGTTTATTGCATAAAAGCAATGCGACAGAGTTCAAATATTCATAGTAGGAAAATATTGCAACTGAAGTGGATTTACAAAAACGGAAGGCGAAAAGATCACGTACTCGAAAACTGCGTGGGAAAGTCCGCCTTCCAACCGTCACGAGCACACACAAAGAATGCACAAGCGTGCGCAGCACGTGAATAATCGCGCTGCGTCGCTATGCACGCTCTGTGCAAGCACGCAACAACAATACGCGAGCACACATAACAATGCACAACAACAACGTGTAAAATCGAAACTCAACAAAAAGTCTGCTGAAAAGTTTTATAAATTGTTGAAATAACAATAGATTTGGATAGATCGTAGCAAGACGCGTCGATTGATATATTGTTTACTATTAATTGATTGTGTTTCAACTGATAAAATTGATGATCTTTGAGGTTGGGTTCGAAAACGCTAAGCTACTTGGAAAAAATACACTAGAATGCTAAGCTACTACTAAAAATTGTTGATTACTTACTGATTGGTTGAATTTGAATAACTAAGAATCATCGGTCGACATCTGAGCTTGCGTAACGAACGCATAGCTCACATCAGAATGCTCGAAAAATGTTCTATTATCGTTGTTTGTGGTTCTTGTTGCTGATTGGTTGAGGTCCGTTGCTGATTGGTTGATTGTTCGTTATGGTCAGCAGAATGTTCAGATGTTCACCGTTGTTGCGCCATTGCACGTGTTGATTGTTCGTGTTGTGGCTCGCTGTCGCTCGCTCGACTGTTTGGGCGGGTTTGCACGGCAGCTCGGGTTTGCACGGCAGCGTAATGACGTCGCGCCAGTGGCTCATTTGTACGATCGAACTTTACGCCTTTTTGAACTTCGACATGCATCACTACACATTATATGATTATGTTTGTTGGTGTGGGAGGGGGTTAAAAAATTCGAAAAATTTTCCTCTAATATGCTCTGAAAACCTCAATTTTGGCACAATTTTTCGAAAGTTCAACAAAAATTTTCTTTGATTATACCTCGTAAAACCTTTAGCAGTCGATTTTGGGCCGTTTTACCGACTGATTTTAGGCTTCGACAACATCTGCGATGAAGTTTTTGAGCGTCCCAAAGCTTAGCCTACCATTTCCGATGCAGATAAGGTGACGATTAGCCTCGCAGAGCGTCCGATTGTGCTCGCTGCACCGTTTGCAAGCGCTACGTTGTCTGGTTGCTGCTTCGTGTCGTGTCGTCGCGACACCATCAGAAGAATTGATCGAATTTCAAGGCGGTATGTTTGTCTTCACTTTAGCATTAGCTTAGCTGGGGACAATTAGTGACGTTTTGGAGGTCAAAACACAAGAAGAGGCATGGTGACGGTTTGGAAAAGGGGTAATTGAGGTCACCAAAACAAAATCTGCAAAGTTCCGCCATACGGGTGTCATTCGGGAGGCGCTTGCATATCATATGTGGTTCTTCGGACTCCCTGATTGATTTAGCACAACTTTGATTTTTGAAATTTTTTTTTTTTAAAAAAAAAATTTTTTTTTTAAAAAAAAACAAAAATGACGATTTTTGTTTTTTTTAACAACCCTACACCCCCCCCACCCGGGCAAACCCCCCCAAATTTGGGCGGACCCCCTAGGGTTGTTAAACAAAAATCAAAATTTAAAAAAAAGTGATAAAAAAAAACAAAAATGCCGATTTTTTTTAAATTCGAAAAATTTTCCTCTAATTATGCTCTGAAAACCTCAAATTTGGCAAAATTTTTCGAAAGTTCAACAAAATTTTTTTGATATTACCTCGTAAGTCGTAAAACCATAGTTGTTCTAGGGGGGGCCTGGGGGGGGCCGGCCCCCCCCAAAAAATTTTCGAATCTATCTCTACTCTATCAAACAGGTTTTTTCGGCTCAGCTATTATCTATCTAAAAAAATTTCTCAGCCAGATCTATCTGAAAATTTTTGTCTTCGAAGACATAAAATGAGTCAATTTTTGACCAAAATTGACCATTTTTGCTCGTAATTCTTGAAATTTTCGCCAATTTTAGGTAGAATACGCGTTTATACTTGATTTTTAGTGTATTTTTAGCATTATTTTGTTGTTTTTATAGCTTTTTAGCGTTTTAGCTATCTATCTATCAAATTTCAAAATTTTGACCGGCCCCCCCCCAAAGTCACATGCCCCCCCGCGGCCCCCCCCAAAATTTTCCAGCTATCTATCTATCTAGAAAATTTGCTCCAGCTATCTATCTATATCGGCCCCCCCCCCAACCCCTCGGCTCTGGAACAACTATGCGTAAAACCGTCAGCAGCAGTCGATTTTGGACCGTTTTACCGACTGATTTCAGGCTCCGTTTGCAAGCGTTACGTTGTCTGATTGCTGTTTCGTGTCCTGCCGTCGCGACACATCATCAGAATTGATCGAATTTCAAGCCGGTATGTGTATTTTCACTTGGGCGGGCTGGGGACAATTAGTGACGTTATGGGAGTCAAAACACAAGAAGAAGAATGGTAGGAGAATTTTTTTATTTAAAAATGACATTTTTTGTTTTTTCAACAACCCTAGTTTTGACCATAGTTGTTCCAGAGCCGAGCGAGGGGTTGGGGGGGGGCCGATATAGATAGCTGGAGCAATTTTTCTAGATGGATAGATAGCTGGAAAATTTTGGGGGGGGGGCCGCGGGGGGGGGCATGTGACTTTGGGGGGGGGCGGTCAAAATTTTGAAATTTGATAGATAGATAGCTAAAACGCTAAAAAGCTATAAAAAAGCAAAATAATGCTAAAAATACACTAAAAATCAAGTATAAACGCGTTTTACCTAAAATTAGCGAAATTTTCAAGAATTACGAGCAAAAATGGTCAATTTTCGTCAAAAAGTGACTCATTTTATGTCTTCGAAGACAAAAATTTTCAGATAGATAGCTGGCTGAGAAAATTTTTTAGATAGATAATAGCTGAGCCGAAAAAACCTGTTTGATAGAGATAGATTCGAAAATTTTTTGGGGGGGGGCGGCCCCCCAGCCCCCCCCCCTAGAACAACTATGGTTTTGACCCCACCAATTGCTCCCCCAGCCCAGCCCACGTGAGAAAACACATACCGGCTTGAAATTCTATCAATTCTGATGACGTCGCGACGACAGGACACGAAACAGCAACCAGACAACGTAACGCTTGCAAACGAAGCAGCTCGGACGCTCAGAATTTAGATTGCGAGGCGAGTCGTCACCTTATCTGCATCGGAAATGGTAAGCCAAGCTTTGGGACGCTCAAAAACTTCATCGCAGACGTTGTCGCAGCCTAAAATCAGTCGGTAAAACGGTCCAAAATTGACTGCTGACGGTTTTACGAGGTAATATGAAAGAAAAGTTTTGTTGAGCTTTCGAAAAATTGTGCCAAAATTGAAGTTTTCAGAGCATATTAGAGAAAAAATTTTTGAATTTTTTAAAATCGACACAGTTATGACAAGTGACACCAACGGACAGCAGCTGCCGGCTGCTCCCAGCAACTATGCTCAGTATTTGCGTAAATTTTCTCCGAGGATCACGAGCGAAGTGGTTGATTCAACTGTTTATCCAGCAAACTTCACTGCTGTTCCGTGAGTTTGCATCTGTTTGAGTAATGTGCATGTACAGAAATAGGTCCATAAGCAGTGGGTCACCTTTTGATTGTGTATAACTCTTCAACAGCTTCACCAATTTTGAAGAGTTATGGGCAATCAAAAATAACCCATTACTTCTGGCCCACCCTGCTGATTAGTTATGGTCCTGGCGGTGTCTACCCGCCGTCTATCAAAAATGCTGTGAACGGAAAATTACTTTTTCAAGCGCTTCCTATTTATGTTTCCTAAAAAAGCACAGCACAATAGTCGCCTCATCCAAAAGTTCCTCAAATTTATTACAATATTGTGAGTATTTATCGGATCGTCTTGTTCATCTTTCGAAAACCACCAAAAGAATATGAATTTGTGAATGGCTGTTACCGTTTCGCAGAGCACGCCAGCCCACCAACACGGACGCCGCCACCAACGCAGCATCGCCACCGGCTGCCCGTGACACGTCCGCTGCGAGCAACAGCCAGCACGACGCGATCCTGCACGAGCACGTGCGTCTGCTGTGCGCCATCGGCGACCGCACGGACGCCGCCGCCGCCAGCCGCCGCAAACTGATTCTGCAGCGATTCGCCGAGAACACCGCCGACTTCGCAGACGAACCGGCCGAGCAGTGTCTCGAGGCGAATCTGAAAACGCGACGACGACCGCCGAAATGAGAGGGGGTTGATGAAAGAGTTTGAACAGCAGGGGCAGTAAGTGTGCTCTTCTGTCTGAGAGCGCAATTTTCAACTGTCTTTTGTCAGTAGATTTTGTCTTCATGAAAAGTTTTTTGACCGGAACTGGACGAGACCAGAGCTTTATGAAAAATGTTTATGCGGTTGTATTGTGTCTTGTTTGTGCTTTTTTGTTTTCGGCTGTCCATCCGATGACAGGGAACGTTTTCGCGCACAACATGATTTCAAGTTCCGTATGCAAGCCAAAAGTAACAGGCGTGATTGGTAGTTAACGGATTTTCGTGCTTTCTAGTCTTTTTTCTTTTTACCACGTTCATTGCTTGTCAAAGTCAAACGCGTGATCATCAATTCTCACAGCGACAGCATGTCCAATAGAAACAAATTGGATACTGTTATGATTCGTAATTTGAGACTGTCGTGTACGCACGCGGTTTCAAGAAGTTGTGTGAAAAAAACACTCGCATGTGTGGAAAAAAGTATCAGAACATATTTACATCGCTCTATTTTGATTGTTATTTTATGCTTGCTGCAATGCCTCAACGAAACTTGTGTTCTTTCAATGTGATTTTCAGCGCCCCATGTTGACTTGATAAATTGCTGACTTTATTATGACGTGATACATTTCTTTGTGAGGTTATTGAGCTTATGATTGTTTTTCTGGATGAGGTTTTCAATTTTTTTTCTGATTGTGTGGAAAACAACATCTGAAAAATTCTATATCAAACGTATTGTTTGAAAACGTTTTCATAACCATTTCCTTGACAATACCAATGAATTGCATGATCTTTATACTGCCTGCCACATTCTCAGCTGTCGTCACTCTTCCATTCACCACCCAACTAAGCTTTCTCTTTCTGACAGTTATATAAAAAATGTGTTTTGGTGTCGCAAGTTTAATAAATAATATACAACTGAAGTTTTTCGATTCCTGGATCTCCTGAATGGTTCTGGTAAATATATTTGGGTCTTGAGTCCGTTTGGCCAATGTTTTGCGGCTTACCTTGCACAAACTGCAACTCCATGTGGAACACCATCTGAAATCTTTGCAGCATATCCAAATGTCATCGAGCATAATAGTCTCACGGTGGATGATGAAATTTATCAGCATCAAAATAGTCTTACTGTTTCTGAATTTGTTGCTTTTCTTCATTGCCACTGCGAACGCACATGGCGGCGCTGGGTGGACAACCGATGATTTGGCACTGTTCGATTTGGTCGAGGAAGTGAACGCGAATTTTTATCAACTGCTAGAATTGAAGCAGGTTGGTTGACAGATCAAAGTGGGGATGGGGTTGATGATTTGAAGTTTAGCTTTGGAAAGTGTAGTTGAACTTGGAAAAAGTTTAGCTTTCAATTTGACAGTTGACACAAATTGGAGACTTATTGCATTCCGTGTACCACCATTTTTTTGGTTCGGCGACTAAATGCGCGCATAGCCAACGCATTGAGTCGCGAAACTAAAAGGGAATGGTAACAAGCAGTACATTATTTCTGTTAGGATGCGTCTGTGAGCGAAATCAAGCGCGCGTATCGCCGTCTCAGTTTGATCTATCATCCGGACAAAAACAAGGAAGAAGACACTTCGGAGAAGTTCAGACAGGTTGGCGAAGACTGGCAGCGCTGAGAGGATCAATTTTACAATTTGTTTGCAGTTGGAACTGTACGCCGTTGACAATCAGCTCAAGCTGTTTTTGAATTGCGTTCTGTGATTGGTCCAACCACTTTCATGCCGCCAATCATTCCATAATCCACAAATTGCATGTGTTGTGTTTTACAGTTTTGGCCGCAGTTCAGTTAGGTCTGTGAGTCATCTGGTACGCAAGTTCATTCTCATGCAAATCGGGCATAAAACAGTTTGTAATGCTCACCATGCTCGTGCGACGGTATGGTGGAAGAATGTGAGAGTGCGACTGGTGGATCTCTGCCGCCAGAGGATGAGCACTGAGCTTCCGTGTTGCGTGTTTAACACATGGCGACACAGATTCATCACGTTCCACCATTCGTGCTTGGTGAGGCAGCGGTGCGGTACGTTGACAAGCCATGACCCATGACCGAGCAATGTTCGTCGCTTGCAGTTGGCGGCGATCTACGAGATTCTGAAAAGCGAGCAGCTCCGCAAACGATACGACGATGTGCTCGAGTTTGGCCTGCCCGACTGGCGTCAACCGATCTTTTATTATCGGCAACTCCGGCGCATGCCGCTGTGGGAGACGGTGGTCATCTTGATTCTACTTGTCTCGATCGCGCAATGGCTCATGATGTGGGGCGCGTACTGGGAGCGAAAATTGACGTTGGTGAGAAATGGACGGCGTTTGTGTTTGTGTTTGAGAATGCGAAATCGAACGGCGAAAGTGCAGGCACATTGATTTTGTAGTCCTTTATTCCGACGGGATGTCCGGGCATCTTTTTGTCAAGGGTGCAAGGAGCGCGCGAAATTTGAAGGAATGAAATAAGACGTTCAGAAACCCACTTGTGCGTCCAGTTTAACGTGTTTTTAATCAATTGGTTTTTCGTACTATTCTGTTCATTCTTTGTCCCTTGCATTGCGCAAAAAAATCCGATATTCTTGAAAAACTTCTGGTCTGCGACTGACCAGTTGAGAAGACAAGGAGTGCCTTATTCATTCATTCGGCCACACTGCACCTATAGTTTGTCCACAAACTTCAAAGGGTTTAGTTTTCATGTTTTTCAGCGTAGTGCAATGGAGAATCGTCTGCGGAAGCAAGAGAAACGACTGCGACGAAAGCACAACGTGGACGTTGATGAGCTGATTGACGAACAGCTGCAGGAGCAGGTGGAACGGCCTCGCTGGCAGTCGTTGCTGCCGTTCTGGTCGGTGCACGCCTGCTGGCGCGCGGTTGGCGAGCTGCCGACGCTCGTGCAGTGCTGCTCGCAAATGTCAGTGTGCTCTTTTGTTTCGTTTCTGCGACTCAATGTGCTTGTGAAGATGTACACGGATTCATGCTTGACGCGGGAATTCAAAATTCATGACGTGCTGCAGCCTGCAGTCACCGGGGTGTCATTTTGAATTGCCGCATCGAACATGAAACAACTGATTTTCTTTCGACGTCTGCCAACGTACTGAGTCGCAGAATCAAAAGAAAACGCAATAACAAACGGAGAAAGTGCTTTGAAATGAGCTGATTGGTGTGCTGCTTCCCCGTTGTCTTTATTATTTGTTTTGTTATTATTGGTTTGGATTTGCAATGGTCGTGCTTAATCTGTCAGTACTGTTATCGGCCAGCGTACAGCCAATCAATGGTGACTCATACTGTTTCCTTTTGGAAGACACAAAAGCAAACGGTCGCCAAAAGCCGTTGCCCGAACGCAACGTTCCCTTCACAAGCAGGTGTCGTGAGTATTTCGCTCGTACAACCAAATCGGCCGACGACGACGATGAATCCGATTCGGAGGACCCCCCGCTGCGACGAGAACGAGCGAAAGTGGAGCACGTCGAGTACGAGCTAGCCACTGATAATACACCCGTGTCGACTAGCCTCCGGGACGCTGCGGCCTTGAGGAATCAGGTGCATCAGACGACGGTGAACACGGGACCATGGACGTTGGATGAACTGAATCATTTGGTGCGCCTGAGCACCAGCAAATACCCGGTCGGCACGCCAAACCGATGGGAGAAAATGGCGGACGTGTTGAGGAGGCGCCAGGAGGACGTGACCAACATGATCGGCAAACTGAAGCACATGGATCCAAACGGTGTGTTGCACGGTGGTTGTAATGTTGGCTTTCTTGAAAATTGAACACGATCTAATGCTTGGCGGCATTCAGCCGAGCGTGAAACAAATTCAAGTGCAGCCAATCAGTTTACTGCATGTTTTCTAACCCAACCACAGTCGAACTCTAAATTATGAGGAATCAGCTGATTCGTTGGTGATTACGGTATGCATGCTTTGTGTGCAAACCAAACTCCGCCCACACAGCAATGCCTGCACAGAAAGCATGCATACCGTAATCATCGACCAATCAGCTGATTCCCTAAATAATTTAGAGTTCGACGGTATGTTTTGCATATTTTGAATTTATACCAAATTTGTCACCATTATGCGCACAGAATACCACAAACTGTGCCAGTCGCAACCGTCGTCTTCGATGGACGGCGTGTCGACCGCAAACTTCATGATCACCAATCAAAGCGTCGTACCAACGGCGGCGATCAGCCCGGCAGCGACTGAGTGGACGCAAACGGAACAGAAACAGCTGGAAGCGGCACTGCAGCAATTCTCGAAGCAGCTGACGGATCGATGGGAGAAGATCGCAGACTGCATTCCCGGCCGCACTAAAGTCAGCGGGTTTTTTTTTGTAGCGCTATTTATTTTCTGTAGTTTAGCTGAAAACCTACCTCGCTCAGCTTGCTTAACAACACAAACGCAACGAGCAATTAGTATAGGCAGACACAAAAATGTTGTTTTTTAATTGTAGGATGAATGCATAGCGCGATACAAATACTTGGCAGCAATGGTTCGACAACGAAAAGCTCAAAAATCTTGACCTGCATAATAGCTGAAGATTTTTGTCAATCGTAACTGTGATACTTGGTGCATTATTTGTGTTCTTTTACTGGTGCCAGAAAGTGTATCCCGTTTGGGCTTTTCGTCGTATCTTTCAAAAGACTTAAAACATCTTTTCGAAGAAGTCGAATACTTTTATTAGAACTTTGAAACTTGTTGGAAAATTTACCAACCAAAACATCATGCGCATAAAAAGTGTGTCGGTTTTGAACACGCGAAAAGTTATCACAAAACAAAAATAAAACGCAATATTTTCAGAAATTCGGTTTTGTTGCATGTTTTCGTTCTTTAACGTCCACCAGAAGACTCTGAAAGAAAAGAAAAGTCAAATGTCAAACAACAATTTACACGAACAAACATGAACGCTTCAGTTGGTCACGTCCTGTTACTGGCCCGTCGAGGTACCAGCGCACCGTGGTACCCCACTCGTTAGCACGGGTCTGGTTCGCTTATCTCACTTGTTTTTCCTGGTATTACATTTTAACGCAAAATAAAACAGAGCAGCATGAGCTGTGCTGACCATCAGGCTCGGCGCATATCTCAACTTGCTCAACGGGGCGGCATCGTGCGACACCCGGGTGAAAGCGATGCGCATCCGGGCATTCGAACGCAGTCAGCCTGCCACCGTGACACTCCAGGAACAACGCGGAGCACGGTCGGTTCGGATTCACGAAGCGGCCATCGCCGCGCAGCATGCAGTCGAACGGAAAATCTGCAACAGCAATACAAGTCGCGGTCAACTAATCTGCAACCCAAGTCACCAACAATGAAGCAAACCAACTGCACTGAACACTGAAGTGGCATTCATGAAGCAGCAATTTATGTCATGTTGTACAATGTAGCAAGGTACGCGTCACTAAATTCATGAATGCCCCTACAACTGCTCGACAATGTTTTGTTCTGATATTACGATACTCTGGTATTCATACGAATATACCGAATACCGATTGAGACGGTGCTTAGCAACTCGTCAGACGACTCTGCCGAAGTTGATGCATCAGCCGCAGTTGTTGACATCATGGTGGACAGAATGAAAAGAAATACAAGCGAACCTCCAGCAAACGATGACATAATTTGGTATGAAACGTATCACGGTAACAAAATTAAACAGCAGTAATTTGAAACAAAACAGCAAAATGCTGAAAAGCTGTTTTGACTGAGCAGATAGCAGTTATACACCGTTGGTAACCTAAGTCATATTTAGTTAAAAAAGGTAGTTTAGCGTTTCGAATTTTAAAAAAGTATCGTATGTTTTTCGCTCGCACGAAAATTATCGTCAAACATTAAAAATAAAATCGGTAAAAAAGAAATTCACGATTTCAAACAGACCGTAATTTGGGTCCATTCAGCATCTTACCGGAGTTGTGTTGTGAGATGATTGGTTGGATTAATTGATATTTCGGTTCTCTCTCCTCACTTGATATAATTTTGTGTCTCCTGCTTTCTTTTTTCCGTTTTCTTCGATTCCATTCTGCCAACGCGCAAAATCAAAAAAGTTCTTTCCTTTCGCCAATTTTTTGAGTTTTTCTTTCAGCTGTTTTGTTCAGTTGTACTGACTTGAGTTCTTGATTCGCTTCGTTCTTCCGTCCGCGCGACGTTTTAAAAATTAATTGACGTGGTTTCATTTTGCAAACTGACAAAACACAAAAGAATCGATTGACTGAATACCATTTCTTGATTTCATCGACCACACCACAAGTAAGAAGATCAAGAGTGAATCACACAACTCACGACTGGTTGATTTAGACTGGTGCCAGCCGCCAGGCGGCCAGCCAAGCCAACCCAAGTGGCTTTTTTTGACAAACTCCATTTGCACATCATTTGGCTTGTGTTGTGTATCTGTGTGTACGTTCAAGTGTTCCACGTTCTTCATGTTCTCCATTCCATCCACCCCACTACTTCCCTCACGTCACGTCAAATCACATGGACATTTTCTCAATTGCTTTTTTGTTCATGTCACTCAGAAACAATGGAACAACAGCAACAACCACCGACTGATCCTGTCACAAGCAACAACAATGATGAAATGGCCTTTGAAGGAAAATCCGTGACAACGACGGTTGAACAAGTCATCACTGAGGCATCAATTACTGATGGTGACAAAAATACTAAGTCAGCCAGCACAATCAGTTTTGTAGTTCTTCCGATGTTTCCATGTAACTCGATCTTGTTTGGTGATGCCTGCATCTGTTCAACAGTTGCGAGATCAACGTCGACAACAACAACAATGTCGAAACTGATCCTAAAAACTGTAAGACACCAGCAAAAAGTTTTGAGCTGGAAAATGCGACCGAAGACGAGAAGGGCGTGTGCATGGCGACAGCGGCCACCGACAGCAGTGTCGTGGTCGACCGAAAATGTTCGCAGTGGCATTGTTGTGCGCTTCTTTGTGTTTCTGACTTGTTTTGTCACTCAAGCGATTTCGCAGCTGTCGACGACACCAATGGCGGTGCAGTCGGTCACGACGACAACAACGCTCTATCGACCAACAACACAACCACTGGCCATTATTACCGTCCACCTCCGCTGGTGATGTCACCACACGGAGACCCACAGCATCAAGTGATGCCGCCTGGTGCGCGTGCTCGAGCCGTTCAATGGTTTTAAGCGAACCCAACAACATGAACTCTGATTTACAAAATGCCGAATGAGTGTGTAACATTAAATCGGACCCAACATGGTTGTTACTTGTTGTTTTCTCAGTCGGCCAGTTCGGGCACGCGCAGCCGCCGCGCCACAGCCACCCGATGCCGAACTCCATCCGCTATCCGCTGTTGTACGTGGCGCCGACGGGCACGATTTCGGTGATGTTGCGCGATGACATCATCGTTGAGATCGCCGTTGACAAGGCCGTCCGCGTGCTCTGTCCCGGCAAATTTGCGGTAACAAGTGGACAAACATCTGATTGTCTCTCATCCATCGTGTCGGCTTTGTGCTGTAGAAGGCAATTATGCTGCGTTTCAGAGCTGCGTGTTTTTTTAATTCCTGTGTTCTGCATATCGTATTTTCTTGAAAGTCAATCACCACACCATGCCTGCACGCAACTGAGAAACACATTTGGAGTGCTTGCTTACCAGTTTCTTGCTTGATCGTTCAGGCAGCGTCGAACGCTCGTGGCACCGCGTCTTGCATCATTCATCCGCAGGCACGCATCTACCAAGAAGACACCCGTGTCTACTGTCAAATGGGCACGTTTTCTCGTGTTTGTTGAGTTCACTTTTATTTCTCGAGTGTTCAAGGATTGTGTGTGTGTGTGTGTGTGTGTGTTTGCAGGCGACGACAAGCTGGCTGTGTTCGGCTCACAGGGTGTGCTGTTTACGATGAAGCGACTGACGCAGGTGTTTCCAGTTTTCACAGCGGTTTCGATTCGACGCCCGTTTCTGTCTGTCCGTTCAGTCCAGTAACGATGTACAAGCTTTTTCAGGATTTTTTTCTGTAACCCAGGCATATCTCGTGTCGTCGTCGACCATTCGTGGCACCACGGGCATCCCGTTGAACTGTCTGCAGTTTCCGAGTCTTGACACGGACTTCTCGTTGGCACTGTTTTATCTGCAGTCACAAGTCGGCGAACAGGTGAGCTGGTAATGTCACTGTAAAAAAGATAAATCGGCAATCGGGGCAAGTCATCGCAAATTGCCGTTGTTCATTCCGCTGTGGCGGCTATTGTTTCTAACGACTCTGGAATTCAATTCAATTGGAAAACGTTCCGCATCCCCCCCCCCCCACCCCCCGGTGCCATGAATGACAGCTAGAAGTTCGACACTAAAATTGATGATAGGCAGTTATCCCTGTAATCTGCGTTCTTCTGCAGTCCAGTATCACCACTCTCTCGGCTCGCTAACAAGCGGAGAGCCGTCGTCAGATCACGAACAATGACACGAAAAAGTCAAATGATCGCCCACCATCAACTGTTCACTTCACTCTTCACCGCATCAACATCCGACCACACCATTGCCATTGTCCCTGCTGCGCGCAGGTGCTGCCGCTGTGCGAGGAGATCGTGCGTGCGGCGCACTACGAGCAGCGCGAGGACGGCACGCTGATGGTGCACATGAACGGCGTGCACATGCGCCAGGACCGCCGCGGCAACGTCGACGTGAACAGTCGGCCGCGCTTCATGCGTCTGTCGGCGCGCCAGAACACGATCAGCGTGCGCACGCACTTTGTCGACATGGGCGTACAGGTGTGTCTGTGTGACATGGTTGGTTGGCCAGACGAGCTTCGCTGCACCACTGCTTCGTCCGGTTCATCGCACAAGAACATGTTATTTTTTTTAAAATTTCGAATGCAGTCAGGTTGTTTAGTTTTGTGGAAACTAAAAATGCCGAAATTAGGTGCCGACGATTTGTTTGAATGTTGATTGCTAAACCAGCACAGCACTGGTTGTTTCGCTTGGTTGAAGGTTGACCGACCGTTTTTTCAACCAAAACGATCTGCTGGAAAATTGTGAATTTATATGTGCTATATGTGAATTGATTATCACGATTTTAGATCTTAAATCAACATGGTCGGTTCGCTTGCTTCAGGAAGATGACAAGTCCTACGTGAAGCGCGGTGTCAAGCGGATGCACGTCAGTCGCAGCGGCATGGTGGTGTCCGACGGCAACTGCATCACCGCCATGGACCATTACGGCCGCATCGTCTCCAGCACCTGAACGATAAACTTTGCCTTTTTTGATGAGAATTAGTTCGAAAATAGTGTTTTATACAAAGCCAAAGCCGGTGGTCGGTCGGTCATTGGTTTTTTTTAATGCGCACATTAATTTATAGGACATTTGGAGGGAACAATGGGCCTGGCGGTTCATTCACTCATAAAACAAAACCTGCTGCTTTTAACCATTATTGATTTCGTGTTGTT
Source organism: Theristus sp. LFF4_11 (assembly GCA_030248135.1). NCBI lineage: Eukaryota > Metazoa > Nematoda > Chromadorea > Monhysterida > Xyalidae > Theristus > Theristus sp. LFF4_11. Next base: position 15,539 of record JASANC010004274.1, read on the forward strand.
CGGTTTCGTAAGGATGCCGCAACTGATGTTTCGTGAATGATGTGGTTGATTGATTTTTTTACTAGGTTCGATTTCGTTTCAGTTTCTCGTTATTGTTGTATTGGTGCTCTTGTCGCCGTCGATATGATCGACGTTATTAACTGCTGAAGTGCTGGACTAACTCGTTTTCACTTGTTTTGTACGAGATTACTTGTTAGAAGACTGGTGTTGGCGTTCATTTTTGTATCGCGTGTTCTTCCCGCTTTCTGTTTTTCAGGCAAATTTTCACTTGATTTTCATTTCAGCCGTTAGTCAAACAAGAGTCCACAAATTTTCGCTTATTAATACTCCAACACTGATTTCGCTGTCCACTCCACATCGTTTTTTCTGCAATCTGTGCCTTTTTATCTGTTTATCTGTGATTACTCGCGTGTGATCTATTGGTTTGTGATTTTCATTTCTGTTTTTAAGTTATTTTCGTTTTGTACCCGAGTTTCTTTCGTTTTATCTTTAATTCGCTTCCTCTTCAGGTGATTTAGCATTTTGTACTGGTCTTATTGCTCATTATTCTGGTGCGTTTAGTTTCTTCAGCGTTCGTTGCTTGAATCACCGTTTGCTGCATGAGAGCGCCTGTGATGCCGTTCTGTCGTTTCATTGTTGCAGTGTTGGCTGTTGTTGTTACACGTGAATACAACAAGAATACAATGTGACGAACGATGTCAGTTTTGAGTTGCAAATCTGATCCGTTTTTGTCAAGTGTTTATTTGCTTTTGTGGTTTCGGTTTGATGCCTGAAATATCAAGCGCCTTCATTTACGGCGAGTATTTGTTGATTCTCTGAAAGTCCCAGTAGTCGACAGAGCTAAATGTTATGCCTGTTTTAAACTAGGACGTTGCAGTCACGTCCACCACAGAAGAAACGCGGCGGGCGAGTATTCTGCAGTGATTATCGCCCTTGCTCAGTTGGTCCACAACAGCACAGAGAATGTCGCTGTTTGCATCGAAATGCGTCCCAAAGGCGGTGAGTCAGCAATTGTTTTCTCTTGTTTGTATTCGCTCTTTGTCTTGAGTTTAGCGTTATGTTACTCAATGCGTATGGAAATTGAGGTCCGATAGTCGATTATAAATGGTACTGGGTTCTTGTCAATCAACGTACTAAAGGCATACACACCCAAGCCAACCCACGTAACTGACCCAGAAAAAACACGTGCGAATGCGAGCTATAAAAAGCCCCGTTGACCACAGCGCATTCTTCATTGTCACAGCGGCCTGCACGTCTGCCTGACCCTCCCCGTGTTCTGTGTTTCCTTTCCGAGGATTCGCAAAGCACGGCGGAATGAAGGCAACGGAAAATTAGCGGGCCGCCACTTTTTCTCAGTTTAACTTTTTTGAATTTGTGTTTTTTGTTTGTTTGCTTGGCTTAAAAAGCTGGCACAAAATCAATCTCAGGGATTTGTGTACAGTATATTATTACTTTGATTTGTTTTTATTTCGGCAGTCTTTCACATGTGTGTGAATATTCATTTGTTTTGCATGTGTGTGTGTGACACACACTAAACGTTATGACATTCTACCTGATAACCGTTCACCTACCTCAGTTCAATGTATAGTGTCAGTTAGGTTGTTTAGTTTTTATTGTAAACCTTTTCGTTCATCCTTCCCTCCCGCGCTACCCCAACCACCAACCGATTCCACCATGGAAACCACGAGATCCGCAAAACCAATGTCCTGGTTCGTCAGCAAGTTTTCGGAGTTTCATAATTTTATTTTTTGCTGCCTCGCGAGTCTTGATTTGTCTTCGTTCAATGTTGCCCCTGTTTCAGCAGCAGTTGCGCAGATGCGCTCGTTGTCTTGCTGGCACCCTGCCCACGTGCTCGCAGCAGAGACACAGCAGCACCAGCGAGACGTACAATGCGGACTGGGTGAAGTTGGCTGAGAAGCCGTTGAAAGGTGACCCTTATGCTTGCGTGCATTCTTTTCACCTCTTATGATATGTGTCATAAAGTTGGATTTGTCTATTTTTGTACGCTGTTTCAATTGTTGTAGGCCGATCAGTGGACACGCTGACGTGGCACACGCCCGAGGGAATACCCGTGAAAGCGCTCTACACCAAGGAGGATGCAGAGGGCACTGTCGATGAGCTGCCTGGAAAGGTCAGCAGTGGGCATGTGTGTGTGCGGCAATCGCTATCACCGAAGTTAAAATTATCTTTCATTTTGGTTCGGCGACTTAGTGTGCGCTATATGTAAACAAACAATTTCATGCAGGTGTTAAAAGGTGATGGGTGAATTCAAAACTGTTGAAATTACTCGAGTCCCCTAAGTAGGGCCGGGTCACTAACGCTGTTTTGAATTTCCTTGCCACGTAAAGATTGAAACTCTTTTTTGACGTATGCAATTGATTGATAATGGCTGTTGATGACAACCAGATAATCACAAATATTGGCACTCTTTTGTGGGTGCTGTGACTCAGTGTGCTTGCAGAAATGGAAATTACATGTTACGCTTTTTTACAAAAAAAGACTCGGGATCACTTCCAACAATTTCTGAATTGCCGTGTTACAAACATTGAAAACCAAACGGCATTGAGTCGCAGAGCTGAGCAAATTCAACGTTGCCCTCGTGCTGCAGTACCCGTTCACGCGCGGCCCCTACCCGACGATGTACGCCGTGCACCCGTGGACGATTCGGCAGTACAGCGGCTTCAGCACCGTCGAGGAGTCGAACAAATTCTACAGGGCGAACCTGAAGGCTGGCCAACAGGGCCTCAGTGTGGCGTTCGATTTGGCGACGCATCGCGGGTGCGACGTTGCTTCGTTTTTGTGCTCATTGGTTTCTTGCGAACTTGGGCACATTTGCATTTTTCCGTTTCTTTCAGCTATGACTCTGACAATCCACGTGTGTTTGGTGACGTTGGCATGGCTGGCTGTGCGGTGGACACGGTCGAGGACATGAAGGCGCTCTTTGATGGTGACCTTTGCAGAGCAGTTTGAAAAAGTTCTGCAAATTGTCAGAGTTTTGTTTGTCCGTTCAGGTATTCCGCTGGACAAGATGTCGGTGAGCATGACGATGAATGGTGCCGTGATTCCAGTGATGGCGTTCTACATCGTCGCTGCCGAGGAACAGGCACGTGCCGTTTGTTTCTGCTGTTGATTTTAAGCAGTTTGATGATTGGCTAACGAAACGTGTCCATGTCACTCGCTCGTTTTACAGGGCGTTAAGCAAGAGCTGCTACGTGGCACCATCCAAAACGACATTCTCAAGGAGTTCATGGTTCGCAACACGTACATTTATCCGCCGGAGCCATCACTGCGCATCATCTCAGACATTTTCGCGTACTGTGCCAAGGTGATTTGGGTTGTTGTGTCCATTGCCTTGCTGAACCTCACACTGGCTGGTGGTATTACACGGCCATAGAAAAGGGCTGCATTAGAATCAGCGTTTTACCACCTACAAACCAGGCAGTATCGACTGCAATTTCAGTACATGCCCAAGTTCAACTCGATCTCAATCAGCGGCTATCACATGCAAGAGGCCGGCGCTGACGCAGCGCTCGAGTTGGCGTTCACGATCGCCGACGGACTCGAGTACTGCAGACGGGGACTCGCCGCTGGCCTCAAGATCGACCAGTTTGCGCCGCGACTGTCGTTCTTTTTTGGCATCGGCATGAACTTTTACATGGTTGGTGTTTGATTGGTTGTCGGTTTCGCATGGATTATTCAGTCAATTCAGCCATCATTTGAGTTTTTTCTTTTTTTCTTTCAAGGAGATCGCGAAACTGCGCGCCGCCCGACGTCTGTGGGCTGAATTGCTCCAGAAGAACTTCAGCCCATCGAAACCGAAATCGTGCATGCTGCGGACGCACTGTCAGACGAGCGGGTGGTCGCTGACGGAGCAGGTGCTTGAGAGACTGCTGATGGTTGCAGCTTTAATGACACTCACTGAAAACCCAAGTTGACCGCCCATTTGTCGTGGTCGCATTCCGCTTTGGCCACCAGTTTCACCTTCACCCTTCACGTGCAACCAATCCAATCAGCCGATTGCTTGCAAAGCTCCGCTCGACTGCACAGAATCCCAATCCCGGCCACGCCTAACAATGGTCCACAGTTCAATATACAAATCAACAGTCACCCAATTATCGGTATTCGTTGCACCTTCTCACCACAATCACCCACTCACAAGGACCCCTACAACAACATCATTCACCGCAGGACCCCTACAACAACATCATTCGCACGACGGTGGAGGCGATGGCGGCCGTGTTCGGCGGCACGCAGTCGTTGCACACGAACTCGTTCGACGAGGCGCTCGGGCTGCCGACGCCGTTCTCGGCACGCATCGCTCGCAACACGCAGATCTGCCTCCAGGAGGAGTCCGGCATCACAAGGGTGCGCTTGCTGTGCTGTTTCGGTTTCATGTCATGTGTTATTAGCTGTTCTTTTGGCTGTGTTCTACGACTCAATGCATTCGTAGACGTCGAAAGAAAATTAGTTTCATGTATCGTGCTTTAAGAGGCAAAATCAGAAACAGCCCGAATGACTCGGACGGATTTCAATGACTCGAGTCCTTCACCAATTTTAAATTACCGCGTGAAGCAGCGTTTCTATGTATGCGCGCATTGAGCAGCATCATAAGAAAAATATAACACAGTGAAACAAAACGGCTCCTATTGGAAAAGTTTGGAACGTCCATATTCAGGTAATCGATCCGTGGGCCGGCTCGTACGTGATGGAGTCACTAACGAATTCGTTGTACGATCGAGCGGCCGCGATCATTGACGAGATCGAACAAATGGGCGGCATGGCGAAAGCGGTCGAAAGCGGCATGACCAAGCTGCGCATCGAGGAAGCCGCTGCAAAGAAACAGGCACGCATCGACTCGAATGCAGGTATGGACTATGGTATAGTGTGATGGTTGGTTGGTGTTGCAAGGTGGAGTGCGTTTGCAATCGAACTCGAACACACCAGATAGTGTGATATTATCACTAGTGAAATAGGCGGCTTGTTCGATTTTGATTGACTATTGACGTTGCACCCAAGCGTTTTTCGGCAGAGGCTACTACTCTGTTGCCATTGTATGTTGGTCAGCAGGCCGAGTTGCACAAAACGCCCGCCCAATGTTGAGCCGATTTCTTGCAGACTTTTTCGTTGGCGTCAACCGGTACGGGTATCGAGCACGAGGAGAAGATCGGTATGCTGCAGGTGGACTTCGCGCGTCGTACATGAGCAGCAGATACACAAGATACACGACGTGCGCAAAGAGCAGGGTGGAGTGCAGGTGTGCTCAGTGTTTCCCCTCCAAACAGATCAAATGGCTTTTTGTGTGTCTGTATTTGTGTTCAACCGACGACTTTTCACCGAGATGAACAATTTCACAGCTGTTTTCATCGTTCGTTCGCAGGCCGAAAGCGCACTGGAAACACCTCGAGCCGTTACCGCGGAACAAGCAAGGGCAACCTGTTGGAGGCAGCTGTTGCGCCTCTGCCGCACCGCTGCACGTACGCGGGAGATTTCAGATGCCATGGAGAATGTGCGACTTCGAATTGGTGTCGCTTTGCATTGGCGCTGCTGGTTTTGTGAAGGTGAATTCACTTTCTTCTTTCTGTTGTCAGGCATTTGGCCGCTACGTAGCGCCCAGTCAGATGGTCAGTGGAGCGTATCGAAACGAGTTCGGCACTGCGAAAGAGATCGACATGGTGGTCGAGAAAATCCTGGTTGGTCATCAGTGGTTTTTCATTTCAGCTTCTCCATTCTGTCACACTT
>JASANC010004275.1:0-14920 GCA_030248135.1 Theristus sp. LFF4_11
TTCAGTTCGGTTTTAACTCAGGCCAACGCAAAGAGGTGCAAGTTGTGAAGTGGCGAGCACCGTTGCTGGGCATTGTGGTTGCGGATAACTGGTGCAGGCGGCGTCGTCTACATCAAACGCATCAAGCCAAACTCAACTGACGGCCAGCCTGGATCCAGCGTTGAGAAGGTCGATTGTTTGCGGACGCATGCCTGGCCTGATGCGGATCCAAAACGATCCACCATTTCACGAGTGAGAACGATCAGTGGCATTCATGAAGCAGTAATCAGTGACCGCGTAGGTAACTGCGTCACTAAATACTTCTTCATGAATGCGCCTTTAAAGGCTAATCAGCGCAATTTCACTGAGAAAACGGAGCTGTTGTAAGGGCCGTTTTCTTCGTGCTCTGTAACTCCAGCCGACAGCAACACACCTCCAACACTCCCATTCTAGGTCGGCGACTGTTTCCTGCGCATCGATGACTATTCATGCGAAGGGTCGCCGTCACCTTGATGTTTCATCGGAACTAAAAAGAGATCCCAGTCGGCCAGCCGTTCACGTTGCGACTCGTTGAGCCGCTGCGATCCGGCTTCAATGCGATCGCGCCAAGAGCGACAAATCAGACACGCGCCCAGAAGCGGACTCTGAACGATGGTTGGTGGGAAGTGGATATGCATTCTTGCTGGGTGGATAACTGCAGCGCTCACAGCTGTCTCTCTCATGCTGCGAGGGCATGGTCAAGAGATTTCACGGGACGCTCAGCGACGTTCAACGTTATCTGAAACCACCGGAGTTTTTTGGTACCATCGGGTTTTTGGAACCGATGGGAGTTATCAATCGAAATGCATTGCAGGGAAGAAACCTTTGATATCAAGCCCCACAATTTTTATTTGCTGCTGTTTTTCTCAGTGCTGATTGGTCGCCTGCTCATGACAGCCAATCAGCGGACTGAACCTGACCCGAACCAAGTTGATCGCCTAAATGAAAATCGCTCTTGCTAAAACAGTTTCCCAAAAATGTCACGCAGGCACAAAAACGATTCGTTTCAAAGTGCACACGGGCGTGGCCGTGATGGAGTGTGAACAGGCGAACGAGCACGTCCTAGACCGCATCAACGGGCACATCGAAATACTTCGGCATCAGCGACCAGCAGCTGGCGATGGCCATTTGGCAGTGCGCAGTGAACTGTGGTGAGATTTGAAGTGGCAATGGGGAAATTGTGACACGTTAAAAGTGGAACAGTCATCTTGATGATTTGGGTTAATTTTAAACATGACACGATGATTAATAGTTCCGATCTAACCACAATGAGAAAAACCCTGCGCAATTCAATTGAATTGCAGAGTAAGACGATAGACTTGAAAGCTGCTGCTAAGATTTGAGTCTGCGTGTTGTACGACGGTGCAGCCAATCAGCATGTCAACCGAAACCCAGTAGCCAGCCAGCCCTGCACACCGAAAAAGTTCACCATTTTTTCATCATGGTTCCAGAAAACCCGCGTGAATTCACCGCAAAATTGGCGAGCGACGACGAGCTGAAAATACTGCAGTTGCCAGCAAAGTTGATTTTTGACGTCTGGGGTGTGCTGACCGATTACTGGCGTGATTGTGCCAAGGGAGACAAGCAAACTGGCAAGAACAACAATGAACGTGACAAAAATGACAAGCACACAGCAGAATCGAACACTCCGCGACGTTGTCTGGCTGATTACGGCGTTTGATTGAGCTATTTCTTGTACAGTATACTCATCTGCGTGGGTTGCTCATGAGTGCAAACTGATTCAGAGATTTTCTCTTCTGGGGTACTTAGTAATCCTGTCGATAATTCCATACGGTCTACCATCAGACAACAACACAATTGATTGAAATACAATTTGTGCTACTTACTATTCGAGGTTGCGATCAACTTTACTGAAACTTGAAAATCGAAGTCTTTCGTAAAACAAAAAAAAACACGAGGCGCTGGCTTAGTTTGATGAGCAAGTCAATCTGATAAAGCAAAACATACAAATTTCAGACGGACAGAACACAAGCTCTCAAAATAATGCATAATCCAAATGATCCTGATAAGAACTTCATAAGAAGTGATAATTTATGCACAGGAACAATATCACAAAGACCGAATTGGAATGTAAACCAAGGAGCCAACGTTGTGGCGTAATGCGTAAACACTCACCGAACAGGGTTTTTTTGCAAAAAAATGTGAGGTGTATATTATCAATTTTTCAGGTTCTGCGACTCAATGCGTATGCAGACGCAGAAAGGAAACCGTTCTTTTATTTAATAAAACAGGTGTATTACACACCTCATAAACACCTAAAAAAATCTTTGTCCTCAACCAATTCTCTCCATTCGTGAATCCATCCAACCGCCAAGACTAATTTAAATCCATTGAATCCATCCCGCGTCAGTCCAACTTAACGGACGGTAGCGTCGCAGTGTCGTCAGAGAGCACACGAACGAGATCGTCGTGAAATCCCACAGCTCCCTGACACTGTTGGAACTCCATTATTGAGCTGAGTTTCGAGATTACGCCAGACGACTGAGAAGAACACGAAGATTTGACCTGTGGTGGCAAAGTGAGAAACGATTTTAGACACCAATTTAGCAGACATCAGTCACAGTTGTGAATTTGAATAATTTAAAGTCGGGTGACTATGCTGTCATGGATTGATCGACGTTTGTATTAAGAAAAATAAATCCATGCTAATAAACAGGAGTTTTATCAGAACCGACACGCAAAATTATGAAAATGGTGCTCATGTTCTTTTGCACAGCTCAGAGTACTGAGCACAAACGAACCGCGAAAACAACTGATTCCACAATAAACCTGATGAAAGTCCTCAATTGTGCAGGAGCTCGATCCAGAGTATTGTAAAAGTGAGTTTGCAAGTGAGCGGAACGGCAACAAATCACGTGACAATGACGTCATCGATTTACCGGCGATCGCGATACGGCAATCTGAGTAAAAAATAAGCTTTCAGACCGAATTGATACTTTCAAAGCTCAAAGAGAAAAAGTTAAGCCAAAATAAACACGGACACGAATTGACATGTGTTTTCAACAAAAAAATCAAACCCGGATTGTGGGTGCAACGACATCGAATAGAGCCGCTTCGCAGTTGCGCGCTGCGTTTCGCAGAAGTACACCAACTGCTCGAGGCCAAGTATGCCCATGCCGCGGAAATCGGTCGACGGATTGTCGCCCTGGAAGCCGATTTCTTGCCATTGTTTCGTTATTCGGTCCGTCAATTCGACGTCAGGCAGCAGAAGAGACCAGAGCTGCAATTGAACCAAGTCAGTTCCACAAATAGTCAACCCCAGTCATCTCTGACTTCAATCAGCAGCAATCGAACAACGCAAGGATTGGCTGCATTGCAACTGCATCGAGTTGCCCGGGCGAACGCACAAATTACAGTGCACAATTCAAAAGCAACCAATCACCAACATTACGCGTTTATCTGCGCTAAACTGTGCAGCTTAAACGACGTCAGAGAGCCAATCAGCAATTCGCATTCACAAGTGAGTCACCTTCAACAGTGCGCGTTCATGCGTCACATCCGAGTCGTCGTATTTCATCTGTCGTCTTCGTTCTACATCTCTGACGAGCGTGTAATAGCCAAGCAGCTGCGACAGCGCCAATGTCAACGGTCTCATGAGAACGTGCTGCCGTGATTTTGGAACGAATTTCACCTGTTTTTATCAAGAATGAAAGTGTTTTCAGTCAGCATTCAGCAAAGCGAAGTTTTGTCGTGCCCTTTACTGTCTTGTAGTTTTATTAAAAAGCCAACGTGTTTTAGTTGAATTTAATCAATGATCAGTATCGATGAACATGCTCAACAAGCTTTTTTGTTTGATCTATAACGAAAAAACTGTCTAGAACTAAGTAGTAATCGCTGATGGCACCATGGTAAGCAATTCCACTCCGTCTCCCCTGGTTGAATGCTTCTTGCTTGATACAGTCAATAAACCAGCGTGCAAGACAAGAAATGCACCCTTTTTTGTCCTAACCTTCATGATCAGCTGCACAGCACTGCCAACGCTGCCTACCGGGCATCCATGGGGCAACTGCGACAGTTCGGGTCGTTTCGAGTGCCCCAACGAATACTCAATCGATTTCACTTTCGCCGACTGACACAACGTTTGCTGTTGCTCGAAAATTCACTCAATTTCACTTCGATCACTGTACACGTGCATGAACCATTTGTAGATCGCTCGGACGAACGTGTAGTAGACGAAATGCAGAAACTGCTGCACATAATACGCGTAGGAGACGACCGGCTTTTTCGTTTGAGCGAGACGCGCGTTGTTGTTCTTATGACCGGTGTGTTCCATGACTGCTGCTGTTGTTGTACTGTATCGCAATCGCACTGCAATTTTTATGACGTGGTTTTCAGTTGGTGGACGGTGGAGGAGGACCTTGGCGACTCGGACTCGGCCGCCGTCTTTGAGTCAGTACCGAAGACGAGGGGGGTGGGGGGAGGGGTGGTACACCCCCCCTAGAGCACCCGAGACCTCCGCGTGGGGGGTGGGGGGGGGGGTCACGCGACACCCACCCCCCAAAACCTGACACTGGACCATCCACACCCCCCCCCCTCGAAATTTGCTAGACACCCCACCCACCCCCCCCTACATGGACCTAAGTAACAGTGACACCCCCCAAAAATTTTCTCGGACCCACCCAAAAAAATCATGAATTTTTGCTCAAAAATCATTGTCTTTAAAGTCCATAATATCAAGCTAAATATATGATAACTTGACATTCTTCATTGTAATTTTAAAGATTTTGCAGCAAAATTTAGCGTTTTTCCTTCAAAATTTAAGACGAAAAAATCTCATGGGTGGGGTGGGGGTGTGCACCCCCCACAAATTTTTCTGCAATAGTGCACCCCCCACGGCCCACGCCTGGGGGGGGTGTCACTGTACCATGCCGGCCCCCCCCCCACCGAAAAATTTTCGGCACCCCCCCCCTCGAAAATTAGCTTTCGCCTTCGGTACGGCTTTGAGTTGGATCACCTAGACTCCATTCGGGTTGGCAAAATACCGTTTTTTTTTCAAATCGTGGTAAAAAATTTGTTCAAAATTTATCTCAGCCGCGTTGTGCGTGAGATGAATGCACAGTTTTTTTGAGTTTCATTCCGTTTAAAAATCCATTCAATGAGAATCAATACCATACGACTCGAAGGGCAGACAACCATCAGAATTGGGATGAACAGAATTCTGCAGTACGAACGAACCATAACTTGACGATGAAACGAAGGAACGAAGCTCGCGAACAGAACGATACAATTGAACTTTCGAACTTAATTAATTGGGAACTTTTCATTTTTGTTCTGTTGGTTCTTTTCGTCACTAATGTATGAAATAGGGTTGTTCGCATTTTTCAATGATTGTCACCCTCGTGGCCTGGTGGTAGTGCGTAGACTACAGTCCATGCGCCCGGGGGATCGAGCCCCGCCGAGGGGTGTAAAGGCACTTAATGGCAGAGAAAACTCGATGGGCGCCCTACTCAATGGCGTTCTGTACGCTTCTCCGGGTTAGCCCTGGCTAAAAACATCGCCTAAAAATCCCAACAACAACAACAACAAGACCCGACGGCTAACACGTAGTTTAAATCACAGTTGTCATGTAAAATTTGAATCCCCCCACAATTATTGATGGCGTCTTGTGTCGTTGCTTTCGTGCTGAAATGATTTTTGGTAACGATTTTTTCCACCGTCTCTCTTTGTCGGTTTCGCGACTTGGTTTCGACTCACCTGTTATTATATTCTAGCAAAAGGAAACAAAAACGTTTTCACATGATTCTTTGAAAAAAAGGGTGAAACTCAAGTGGTTAGAAGGTGTTCCTCTCGATTGTGTTTTGTAATTTTTGTTGGTTAATTGTACCATATGAGTGAACGAAAAAAGTATTTTTTAAATTGGCTTTAATCGAAAAAGGTAAGTTTGCACAAATTCTTCCTTTTTGCTGCAGTTCAAGGACTTGAAGGCTACAAATGCATGACAGCAGGAAGCTCGTGTGACCGCCAGACCACCTGCATCGCCGACGAAGGCGCGTTCAGCATGAAAACTGGAATCGTTGCAGGTTTGAACTTTTTTTAATTTCAAAAAGTCATGCGTTTCCTTGACAGGATTTATTGTGATTTCTGGCTTCGGAGCCAATGCACTTTGACAATATACAGTCGAATGTAACGAATTTCGTTGAAAAATAACTGTATAATCACAATCATGCAGCTTGTTGGAAAGCGTTGCCACCTGATTGGCCTGCAAAAATTGTCCTGTTTTACTGTTGAAAATGCAACTTTCCCTCTATGAAATGGACATAATTTCAATAAAACACGATTTTCGCGCTTACAGTTTTCCGGATCGTTCTGAAAATGGTCTAGCTAAACTCAGCTCGACGAGACGCTTCGAACGAACCTAACTTGTAAAAAAATTATTATTTTTTTAATTAAAAAAATTCCAGATTTTTTTTCCTATAACCCAAACCCCAACCTAGAGATGTAAGGGTCAAAAAAAAAATTTTTTTTAAATTTTTTTAAAAAAAAAAGTAAAAAAATGAGCATTTTTTTTATTTTTTTTTATTAAAAATTTTTGAAATTTTTTCTTTAATGTGCCCTGAAAATGCCGTTTTTGGCATAATTTTTCGAAAGTTCAACAAAAATTTTCTTTGACTTTACCTTGTCACTTAGTCTTCAACGCTGCAGGTGGTATTCTGGATTGATTTATCGACTGTTTTCAGCCTTGGTGAGTGATGATCGACTCGCGCATTGAAGTACTTGAGCGTCGCAAAGGCTAGTTCAACAAATTCCGATGTCGCTAAGGTGAGATAGAAGCAGAGAACTCACATTTACGCATCGTTTTTCAGGATCTCGAAAGGTGGAAATTGCATTGTCTGCCACTGCAAGCGTAACTTCGTTGGTTGCTCGTTGCTGTTTCGCCTCGTGTCGTCAGCATGATCACACCGGTTTGTTGTGGAACTTGTTTCCATGTTATTTGAGGTGAATTGAGAGGCAAAACACGAGACGTGATGTCGTCGGTGGGAAAATGGGGTCGCCGAAACCAAGTCTGAAATTTTCACCCTCCTCCCATATGAGTGGGGGTCATATAGTAAGTCGGTGGCTCCTCAGATAGTGATGTTCGGACTCCCTGAAAAATTCTGAACAACTTTCATTTTAAAAAAAAAATTTAAAAAATTTTTTTTTTTTAAAGAAAAAAAATAGAATTTTTTTTTTCTTGACATCTCTACCCCAACCCCTCGGCTCTGGAACAACTATGCTCCCTCCCCTGCTTGCCAACCAAACCAACCCTACATTATGGAGTCTAGGGTTGGCATGGTAAAAATACCGTTTTTTTACCGGTAAAAAAACACGTATTTATACGCGTTTTTTTACCAGGGCAAAAATTGGTGCCTTGAAAAAAAACGGGAAAAAGACCGTTTCTGTATTTTTCCGGTTTTTTTTCGTATTTTTCCGGTTTTTTTCAATTTCGGACTCTGAGTTTTTATATTATTTTTGATGAGAAAATGAGAAAATCTGTGACCAAGAAAAATATGATGACGAAATTGACACTGATGTTTTGAAAGAGCTGTTAAGCAAGGTGCAAGAATTGGCTGGAGCTGCCGAGCTGAGCTGAAAATTTCAAAAATTCCAAATGTCGCTCAAAATTGTCTTTCTTACACAATCACTGATTTGTTTTCTTTTTGATCTGAACTGACTCTAAATTCGGTTTAATTGCGTTATTGCAGCAAATTGTGTTCGTCTATTGTGACCAAAGCAAAGACTGTCTGGTGAAAACGCTGTGGTTTTTTCCTGTGTAATTGGTGGAATATAAACGATTGAGCAAAAGGTAATGTTCGATTTATTGCTGATCTTTTGGGTTTTCAAGCCCAAACATAATTGATTTTCTTTGTTGGTGCACGATATTTTGAACAAAGCATTCTGAAAGTTGTTTTCACAAATCCTGGTTTAAGTTTAAAGTCGGCTGCGAAAAATATGTGGGTTTTAGAACTTTTTGGCTTTCGTTTTCGGTAAAATTACCGTAATTTTACCGGTAAAAATACAGGTTTTTTCACCACGATTTGAAAAAAACGGTATTTTGCCAACCCTAATGGAGTCTAGTTGATCCAACTCAAAGCAGTACCGAAGGCGAAAGCAAATTTTCGAGGGGGGGGTGCCGAAAATTTATCAGTGGGGGGGTGTCAGTCATGGTACAGTGACACCCCCCCCAGACGTGGGCCATGGGGGGTGCACTATTGCAGAAAAATTTGTGGGGGGGTGGGGTGCACACCCCCACCCCACCCATGAGATTTTTTCGCTTAAATTTTGAAGGAAAAACGCTAAATTTTGCTGCAAAATCTTTAAAATTACAATGAAGAATGTCAAGTTATCATATATTTAGCTTATATTATGGACTTTAAAGACAATGATTTTTGAGCAAAAATTCATGATTTTTGGGTGGTCCGAGAAAATTTTTGGGGGGTGTCACTGTTACTTAGGTCCATGTAGGGGGGGGTGGGTGGGGTGTCTAGCAAATTTCGAGGGGGGGGTGTGGATGGTCCAGTGTCAGGTTTTGGGGGGTGGGTGTCGCGTGACCCCCCCCCCACCCCCCACGCGGAGGTCTCGGGTGCTCTAGGGGGGGGTGTACCACCCCTCCCCCCACCCCCCTCGTCTTCGGTACTGACTCAAAGACGGCGGCCGAGTCCGAGTCGCCAAGGTCCTCCTCCACCGTCCACCAACTGAAAACCACGTCATAAAAATTGCAGTGCGATTGCGATACAGTACAACAACAGCAGCAGTCATGGAACACACCGGTCATAAGAACAACAACGCGCGTCTCGCTCAAACGAAAAAGCCGGTCGTCTCCTACGCGTATTATGTGCAGCAGTTTCTGCATTTCGTCTACTACACGTTCGTCCGAGCGATCTACAAATGGTTCATGCACGTGTACAGTGATCGAAGTGAAATTGAGCGAATTCTCGAGCAACAGCAAACGTTGTGTCAGTCGGCGAAAGTGAAATCGATTGAGTATTCGTTGGGGCACTCGAAACGACCCGAACTGTCGCAGTTGCCCCATGGATGCCCGGTAGGCAGCGTTGGCAGTGCTGTGCAGCTGATCATGAAGGTTAGGACAAAAAAGGGTGCATTTCTTGTCTTGCACGCTGGTTTATTGACTGTATCAAGCAAGAAGCATTCAACCAGGGGAGACGGAGTGGAATTGCTTACCATGGTGCCATCAGCGATTACTACTTAGTTCTAGACAGTTTTTTCGTTATAGATCAAACAAAAAAGCTTGTTGAGCATGTTCATCGATACTGATCATTGATTAAATTCAACTAAAACACGTTGGCTTTTTAATAAAACTACAAGACAGTAAAGGGCACGACAAAACTTCGCTTTGCTGAATGCTGACTGAAAACACTTTCATTCTTGATAAAAACAGGTGAAATTCGTTCCAAAATCACGGCAGCACGTTCTCATGAGACCGTTGACATTGGCGCTGTCGCAGCTGCTTGGCTATTACACGCTCGTCAGAGATGTAGAACGAAGACGACAGATGAAATACGACGACTCGGATGTGACGCATGAACGCGCACTGTTGAAGGTGACTCACTTGTGAATGCGAATTGCTGATTGGCTCTCTGACGTCGTTTAAGCTGCACAGTTTAGCGCAGATAAACGCGTAATGTTGGTGATTGGTTGCTTTTGAATTGTGCACTGTAATTTGTGCGTTCGCCCGGGCAACTCGATGCAGTTGCAATGCAGCCAATCCTTGCGTTGTTCGATTGCTGCTGATTGAAGTCAGAGATGACTGGGGTTGACTATTTGTGGAACTGACTTGGTTCAATTGCAGCTCTGGTCTCTTCTGCTGCCTGACGTCGAATTGACGGACCGAATAACGAAACAATGGCAAGAAATCGGCTTCCAGGGCGACAATCCGTCGACCGATTTCCGCGGCATGGGCATACTTGGCCTCGAGCAGTTGGTGTACTTCTGCGAAACGCAGCGCGCAACTGCGAAGCGGCTCTATTCGATGTCGTTGCACCCACAATCCGGGTTTGATTTTTTTGTTGAAAACACATGTCAATTCGTGTCCGTGTTTATTTTGGCTTAACTTTTTCTCTTTGAGCTTTGAAAGTATCAATTCGGTCTGAAAGCTTATTTTTTACTCAGATTTCCGTTCGCGATCGCCGGTATCTCGATGACGTCATTGTCACGTGATTTGTTGCGTTCCGCTCACTTGCAAACTCACTTTTACAATACTCTGGATCGAGCTCCCACAATTGAGGACTTTCATCGGGTTTATTGTGAGTCAGTTGTTTTCGCGGTTCGTTTGTGCTCAGTACTCTGAGCTGTGCAGAACATGAGCACCATTTTCATAATTTTGCGTGTCGGTTCTGATAAAACTTGTTTATTAGCATGGATTTATTTTAATACAACCGTCGATCAATCCATGACAGCATAGTCACCCGACTTTAAATTATTCAAATTCACAACTGTGACTGATGTCTGCTAAATTGGTGTCTCACGTCGTTTCTCACTTTGCCACCACAGGTCAAATCTTCGTGTTCTTCTCAGTCGTCTGGCGTAACTCGAATCCCAGCTCAATAATGGAGTTCAACAGTGTCAGGGAGCGATTGCACGACGATCTCGTTCGTGTGCTCTCTGACGACACTGCGACGCTACCGTCCGCTAAGTTGGACTGACGCGGGGTGATTCAATGGATTTAAATTAGTCTTGGCGTTGGATGGATTCACGAATGGAGAGAATTGGTTGAGGACAAAGATTTTTTTAGGTGTTTATGAGGTGTGTAATACACCTGTTTTATTAAATAAAAGAACTAGTTTCCTTTCTGCGTCTGCATACGCATTGAGTCGCAGAACCTGAAAAATTGATAATATACACCTCACATTTTTTTGCAAAAAAAACCCTGTTCGGTGAGTGTTTACGCATTACGCCACAACGTTGGCTCCTTGGTTTACATTCCAATTCGGTCTTTGTGATATTGTTCTGTACATAATTATCACTTCTTATGAAGTTCTTATCAGGGTCATTTGGATTATGCATTATTTTGAGAGCTTTGTGTTCTGTCCGTCTGAAATTTGTATGTTTTGCTTTATCAGATTGACTTGCTCATCAAACTAAGCCAGCGCCTCGTGTTTTTTTTTGTTTTACGAAAGACTTCGATTTTCAAGTTTCAGTAAAGTTGATCGCAACCTCGAATAGTAAGTAGCACAAATTGTATTTCAATCAATTGTGTTGTTGTCTGATGGTAGACCGTATGGAATTATCGACAGGATTACTAAGTACCCCAGAAGAGAAAATCTCTGAATCAGTTTGCACTCATGAGCAACCCACGCAGATGAGTATACTGTACAAGAAATAGCTCAATCAAACGCCGTAATCAGCCAGACAACGTCGCGGAGTGTTAGATTCTGCTGTGTGCTTGTCATTTTTGTCACGTTCATTGTTGTTCTTGCCAGTTTGCTTTTCTCCCTTGGCACAATCACGCCAGTAATCGGTCAGCACACCCCAGACGTCAAAAATCAACTTTGCTGGCAACTGCAGTATTTTCAGCTCGTCGTCGCTCGCCAATTTTGCGGTGAATTCACGCGGGTTTTCTGGAACCATGATGAAAAAATGGTGAACTTTTTCGGTGTGCAGGGCTGGCTGGCTACTGGGTTTCGGTTGACATGCTGATTGGCTGCACCGTCGTACAACACGCAGACTCAAATCTTAGCAGCAGCTTTCAAGTCTATCGTCTTACTCTGCAATTCAATTGAATTGCGCAGGGTTTTTCTCATTGTGGTTAGATCGGAACCACCAATCATCGTGTCATATTTAAAATTAACCCAAATCATCAAGATGACCGTTCCACTTTTAACGTGTCACAATTTCCCCATTGCCACTTCAAATCTCACCACAGTTCACTGCGCACTGCCAAATGGCCATCGCCAGCTGCTGGTCGCTGATGCCGAAGTACTCCTCGATGTGCCCGTTGATGCGGTCTAGGACGTGCTCGTTCGCCTGTTCACACTCCATCACGGCCACGCCCGTGTGCACTTTGAAACGAATCGTTTTTGTGCCTGCGTGACATTTTTGGGAAACTGTTTTAGCAAGAGCGATTTTCATTTAGGCGATCAACTTGGTTCGGGTCAAGTTCAGTCCGCTGATTGGCTGTCATGAGCAGGCGACCAATCAGCACTGAGAAAACAGCAGCAAATAAAAATTGTGGGGCTTGATATCAAAGGTTTCTTCCCTGCAATGCATTTCGATTGATAACTCCCATCGGTTCCAAAAACCCGATGGTACCAAAAAACTCCGGTGGTTTCAGATAACGTTGAACGTCGCTGAGCGTCCCGTGAAATCTTGACCAGTGCCCTCGCAGCATGAGAGGGAGACAGCTGTGAGCGCTGCAGTTATCCACCCAGCACGAATGCATATCCAATTCCCACCAACCATCGTTCAGAGTCCGCTTCTGGGCGCGTGTCTGATTTGTCGCTCTTGGCGCGATCGCATTGAAGCCGGATCGCAGCGGCTCAACGAGTCGCAACGTGAACGGCTGGCCGACTGGGATCTCTTTTAGTTTCGATGAAACATCAAGGTGACGGCGACCTTCGCATGAATAGTCATCGATGCGCAGGAAACAGTCGCCGACCTAGAATGGGAGTGTTTGAGGTGTGTTGCTGTCGGTTGGAGTTACAGGAGCACGAAGAAAACGGCCCTTACAATAGCTCCGTTTTCTCAGTGAAATTGCGCTGATTCGCCTTTAAAGGCGCATTCATGAAGAAGTATTTAGTGACGCGGTTACCTACGCGGTCACTGATTACTGCTTCATGAATGCCCCTTTAGTCGTCCTTTCGTGAAATGGTGGATCGTTTTGGATCCGCATCAGAAGAAATGCGTCCGCAAACAATCGACCTTCAACGCTGGATCCAGGCTGGCCGCAGTTGAGTTTGGCTTGATGCGTTTGATGTAGACGACGCCTGCACCGTTATCCGCAACCACAATGCCCAGCAACGGCTCGCACTTCACAACTTGCACCTCTTTGCGTTGGCCTGAAGTTAAAACTGAACTGAATTGTGGTTTTTAAAATAAAGACTGGAATGTATGTAGCTAATATTGCAATTCGATATTCAAACACTGAGAAAACAAGGCTACTGAAACGCGTTTGTGAGAGAACAACTTGTGAGAACACGATTTTAGGCGCCCTTTAGCAGTCATTTTAATTGCGCATGAAGCCTATCAAAATTTGTTTCGTTTCTATGAAACTGACCGCGCACATGCACGAATATGAATGCGCCAATCGGCAGTTGGCCAGTGCAAACTCTGTTCATATCATTCAATTGGTGGGTGTTCACGGTGCAGTACAGCAACTCGTTCAAGTTCAGTTGAAATGCTGTTGAAATGCAACGATACAGTTGCATCAGGCTGCAAACACAGTTGATTCAACGTGCGTACGCAGATTAGGAGATTACAAAAAGTCGTCACGGATGTTTTGTTCAGGAAAAGTTATACAAAGTATGCAGTATGGTGATTGACTGCAATTTCACACACAGACTCGGATCAGGTGCAAAAAATCCTGCCAAAGTGGAGCGTTTCGGCACCTTATTGCTGATTGGCTGCATCTCAAACGTGTGCAACCAAGTCGTGCCAACGTGCAAGATCAGCCATCAAACACAGAAATCAGCCTTACCGACGAACCTCTCAAATCCACCAATCAGCAGCGTCGGACTACCGTGCGCCAGTTGACATTGGAAGCTAAGCTGTTTCACGACGTCGTTTGTGCTGCCAGTTTCGATCGCTTCAATGGCACTGTCGCACTTTTTCTCGTTTGTCACATCTTGTGCGGTCATTAGACGTTTGTCTGAGACGCCCTGGTGGACTGCTTGGTTGTCAATGGCACTGGTAAGAAAAAAGGCAGACGTTAAAAAACACATAAAAAACGTTCGATAATGAACGAACAGTGTTTTTAGCCGGGGCTAACGGTGAAAGGTGTACAGAACGCCGTCAAGTTCGGCGCCCATAGAGTTTTCTCTGTTGCTAAGTGTCTGTATACCCCTCGGTGGGGCTCGATCCCCCGAACCCGGAACGGCCAGACAAGAGTCTAACCCGCTATCACCCAGGCACGAGGGCGACATGATATGGTGCTGTGATACGTGAAGCTTGCAGTTTTTCCCCACCGCGGCCGCAGTGCCCACGCCTCCAACAAGTGCGATGGACACCAGGCTTGATGCTTTCCGAAAACGTTTTTCCTCATAACCAGTTGTTCTCGGCCAAATAAACTCAGCATTTCTTGTGACTTGAGATGAAAGTGAAACACAGCTGTCCTAAAAGCTTTGATCTCATACCAACTCTCCGGTGTCTCATCCATACCGCCCACTTGCAAACCATCCGTCGACTCAAACTCAGTATCTTCTTTTGTTCCCATCGTTTTCCAAATGCCTTTTTCTTGAATGAACTGAATGCGCGCAGTGCTCGTGTACAACAGCTGGCTCAACGATGAGCCCATGGTGTCCGTGAGTTTGCGACTATTTTCGTTTTGATTGTTGTTAGTTTGATTCTGTGTGTCGGTTGAAGATGTGTTTTGATAATTCGTGTCAATGGTGATGTCGTGAATTTGAGAAGTTGATGTGGTGTTGGTTTGCTGAAAAAAATAGCAGCGGTTTAGTTCCCAAGTTGAAAGCACACGTGCAATTTGTTCAGTTTGGATGATTGGTTGGTCAACCAGCACGAAACAGCCGATCAGCATGCATTTCAGCTTGTACAGGAAAAGTGCAACGATACCGTATGTCTCGTTTTACCTTGTGCGCTGTGTTTTTCTTGTTCTTTCTCTGAAGACGACGACGACGTTGACGGGAGCGACGAGTCATACGAACGAACAGCAGGAGGAGGAAGTGGCTTCGGGTGATGATGACGGTTGGGTGGGGGCAACGGTTGGTGGGTG
>JASANC010004277.1:0-46997 GCA_030248135.1 Theristus sp. LFF4_11
CATCGCTGACTGATTTGTCAGTTTCTTCTGATTCGAGACCAGTTGATTCGTATGTGGGTTGTTTTTCTGCATCTTGTGACGTTTGATTCTTAAGCATGCTACAGGGGTACGTTTTAGTTGCACTGGAAAGCGTTATCTGCTGCGGATTTATTCGCGCAGGTCGCTGTGTTGCACTGGGAAGCGTTATCTGCAGCGGAATTATTCGCGCAGGTCGCTTGGGGGAATTGAGAATTTGTGGGGTAATTTCGATATCGCGTTCAATAAATACAGTTTGGGACTCGTTTTGTTTTTGTTGTTTTGGATGCGCATCGGCGTTTGTCAGCAGGTTTTGTGTTAGAGGGGTGACTCGTGACGGGACTCGAGCCGTTTTCGCCAGTGATTGGCTGCCAGCATCGCCAACTAGACGACTGTTTGTCTCGACAGTCATCGGGGTTGTTAAGGTCGTTCGAGAGTCGACCAGGTTAGGGGACAGGAAGGAGGGAGGGGTTTGCACTCTATGAGTGTTCCAAAAAGAATTCGGAATCCAAGCGGCAGCCTCATCACATGACTTCACCGTACTATGTTTCCGAGTAACTTTCGGGCATGATTTTTCGGGATCCATACAGCTTTGAGACTGAAACTTAGAACTTGACGGCAGAACGTCACTTGCGACGACAGGACGTGATCTCCCCGAAGCTAGACGCGAAGGAGAATTCTTAAAGGAGCGGCACGAACCATCACGAGTACTAGTGCTTCCGATGTTGTTCCTGTTTACGGAAAGGTTGAGTTGTTGCATCCATTCATCGAGTTTCGACAGTCGGTGCTCGAGGGCATTTTGTTCAGATTGGAAAGCGTGGAAGAATTGGTTACTGAAGCTTTTGGCAGCTTGCCGAATTTTGTCGGCGCACTGTTGTTGGAAATTCGCATCGTTCGTCGATTGGTTTGGTTGTGGGTTTTTGTTGTAATTTGTGGCGTTGATTGAAGTTGATTGGTTGAAATTTGAGGAACTGGTGGTGATTTGTTGCGAATTGTTAGGGTATTCGTCAATTGACGGTTGATTGTAATGGATGATTTGTGATTGAGTGAGGGTAAAACAAGATGGGTAGTCGTTTTCGGCGGCATAAGCCAGTACGGCTTTTGCGACCAGATCGGGGTTGTTGTTGATCCAATCGTTGTCGGATGCGGGGAAACTGTTACTGGTGCGGGGACGAGAGGGGTTTGGAGAGGGGTTTGAGGTGTGGTCGAAGGCGACTTGCACATAGTAGCTGTCACCATTTTCGTCAACAGAGTGGAGAAAGCAGAATTTAGATGCAGGAGCTTCGTCAGAATAGCACTCGCTTCGCAAGTTCAGCCCTTGAGTAAAACCGTCAAGGGTCAGGCACAGACCTCCATATGCAATGGTGTTCCCTTCCCGCAGGGGTATGTCACTTTCCACCCGGTCCTGGGTTGACGGCTCCCACTTCCTATTCTGGCTGACGAACTGCTGACGAACGTCATCGACGACGGCGGGCAACCAAGGGGACGACGAGTAATGACGCCAATCAGCGTTGTGCAGCCGTACTGGGCTTGTAGACAAGTCATCAGAGCCCAGGGGAGTGCTTGGACAGCGGTTAGCGGGAGGGGGCGGCAGACTCGCCAGTGGCATAACCTGGGTGCCAGTTGAGTCTGATTGCATCCGCCGGGTTAGTGCTACACTACTCTGCATCTATGCCTTACAGAACAGCTGGTGAAATTGATGGGTGTAGCGGCGCGATTACGAGTCACTACGGGGTATAAATTTGGGTTAGTATACTTTCAATCCGGGCTAATCCTCTATCGCTCAGAATACAACCTGATAGGCAATCTAAGGGGGTCTGAACCGATCGCACAGTTCCAACCTGATAGGCAAGTTAAGGGGCTAAACCGATCGCACAGCTCCCAACCTGATAGGCGAGCTAGGGGGCTAACAACGTCGCACAGCTCCCAGCCTGATAGGCGAGCTAAGGGTCTATTCCTGTCGCACAGCTACCAGCCTGATAGGCGAGCTAAGGGGTAAGACTCAGTCGCACAGGACTAGTTACTACTGATAGGCAAGCAGGGATAGGGGGCCTCAGTCGCTCAGAACCGATCACTGATAGGCAAGCGATGCCAGGGGACCACTAGTCGCTCAGAATTGAAAACTGATAGGCAAGCCGGCACAGGGGAACCTTAATCGCTCAGAATTGGAAACTGATAGGCAAGCCAGTACAGGGGGTTCCCTCAGTCGCTCAGAATTATAAACTGATAGGCAAGTAAAGAACCAACCCGAGACGAAAGTGAGATTGCACGGAGACGAGACGAATGCGAGCTGGTGGCACAAGTAATAATGCCAAGATTCTCTCACTGTTTCGACGACGGCATTTCACGCACCATAATATTCATTGCATAAGAGCAATATGAAGGAGTTCAAATATTCATAGTAATAAAATAATGCAACTGAAGTGGATTCACAAAAACGGAAGGCGAAAGAATCACGTATTCGAAATCGGCGTGGGAAAGTCCGCCTTCCGATCGTCGCGAACACACACAAAGAATGCACAAGCGTGCGCAGCACGTGAATAATCGCGCTGCGTCGCTATGCACGCTCTATGCATGCACGCAACAACAACACGTGGGCACACATAACAACGCACAACAACAACGTGTAAAATTGGAATTCAACAAAAAGTCTGCTGAAAAGTTTAATAAAATAATGAAATAACACTAGATTTGGATAGATCTCGAAGAGACGCATCGATTGATATATTGTTTGTTAATAGTTGATTGGGTTTTAGGTGATAAAATCGATGATCTTTGGAGTTTGATTCGAAAACGCTAAGCTACTCAGAAAAATTACATGAAAAAGCTAAGCTACTACGATAAAATGGTGATTACTTACTGATTGGCTGGATTTGAATCAATAAAAATCATCTGTCGACATCTGAGCTTGCGTAGCGGACGCATAGCTCACATCAGAATAATCGACGATTGTTCAATTATCATGGTTTATGGTTCTTGTTGCTGATTGGTTGAAGTCCATTGCTGATTGGTTGATTGTTCGTTATGGTGAGCAGACTGTCCAGATGTTCACCGTTGCTGTGCCGTTGCACGTGTTGATTGTTCGTGTTGTGGCTCGCTGTCGCTCGCTCGACCGTTTGGGCGGTTTTGCACGACAGCTCGGGTTTGCACGGCAGCGTGATCGGGGCGCGCCAGTGGCTCGTTTGTACGATCGATCTTTACGCCTTTTCTAAACTTCGACATGCATCACTACACATAGTGTACGTGTAAAGGTGTATTGTTGATTGGCTGGGTTGACGGGTTTAGGTGCTGGGAATTTACCAATTAGTTTTTTGTGCGTACACACGGACGCGACACTGAAAAAATGGCCAGGCGATTTAGAAATCGTGTCGTGTGCGCTATCTTAATGCATTACGAACACAATTAGTTAGCGCACAGGTCTGTGCGTACGGACAGAATACTAAATGGTGTTTTTGCCATAAACCGTTGCATTTTCTTGAGCTAGCTAAGCCCAAGGCCATGAAAAGTCGTACATACGGTGTGTCGTGACAATTACAGTTTTTTCCATCTGTTTCCATCGGATTTGAAGAATACCTGGGCACTAGTTTTGTGTTTCCAGTGGTTCGGCAACTTGGTCACGATGCAATGGTGGGACGACATTTGGCTGAACGAAGGATTCGCCACGTACATGGAGTACGTCGCGACGTCGGAAATGTTTCCAGAATGGGATTATGTGCGTTTGGCATTCTGTTTTCGTTCACAGTGGTAAAATAAAGTCGCTAAACGAGCCCAAAATCGCTTTAGCCAACAATACAACTGGTGTTTCTGGGGAACTGTTTGCTCAGACTTTACAGTAAACCAATAAAAACCCATTTGAATTCATTATTTTCAACGCAGCGTTTTTTTGCATTTCCACCTTTCTGTTTCAGTTCTTTTTGCAAACTTTTAATTTTTCTCTTATGCTTTTTCCTTGCCCAGATGGACGAATTCTACCTGCACAACACCGAAGCCGGACTGCAAATGGACGCGCTGGTTGCAACGCGCGCCGTTTCCAGTCCCGTCGAGGATCCGCTAAAACTGTCCGGAATTTTCGATGTGATCTCGTATCAAAAGGTCGGAACAAACCAGTGTAATTTCGATTTTTATTCATTAAAAGTGAAAGCACACGAAAAACAATAAAGCGTGCAACTAAAACCACAACTACAACAACAAAAAGTCCATGCACAAATTGAAAAGCGTCTCGGACGCGCTTTGTCGCCCTAGTCCACTTTCTTCTTCTTGGCCGTGTTGTCGCGTTACTATTATCAAATTTTTTTTTGGTTCTGCGACTCAAAAGGGTTTGCAGACATAAAGGAAAACTGATTTCAATGTGACAATTCAAAATCGTCGATGTGACTCGGCCCTATTTAGGGGACTCGGATCACTTTGCCAATTTTTAATTCCAGCATCATGCTTGAAACTGTTTATCAATCTATGCTCGCATTGAGCCTCGGGACCAAAATAAAAGATCATAGTTTTTATCTCCGTATTTTTAGCCGTCAACCGCCAGAAACAATGGTTACTGCGCGATTGGAACAAAATCATAAAATTTGAAAGTTCAACATTTTTTTCTCAATTTAGGGTGCAGCAATCATTAGGATGCTCTCAAAATGGGTGGGCCCGGATCGATTCAAGATCGCACTGCGGCACTACCTAGACCGCTTCCAATACAAGAACGCAATTGGTGACGATTTGTGGAATGTCATCGAGGAGGTGAGGTACCGTACAACGCGGTATGAGTTGAGTTTTACAGTTGTATTTGGCCCTCTATTACTGTGTCCAGAATGGCCGAGTAAACATGACAGCATTCAGGGAGCAAGGAGCGCGCGAAATTTGAATAAAAGTAAAAGGAGTCCAGAAACCTAATTGTGTGTCAAATTTGACGTGTTTTTTTGCGCTAATTGATTCTTCGTGCTATTCTGTTCATTCGGTTTCCCTTACACACATAAATTGGAAATATCTTGAAAAAGGACACTCCAAGTCAGCGACGGATCCTGCCTTGATGGAGAATACAAGGACTGA
Source organism: Theristus sp. LFF4_11 (assembly GCA_030248135.1). NCBI lineage: Eukaryota > Metazoa > Nematoda > Chromadorea > Monhysterida > Xyalidae > Theristus > Theristus sp. LFF4_11. Next base: position 5,056 of record JASANC010004277.1, read on the forward strand.
CTGCTTCATTTATTCAGCTACACTGTATGTGACGGTCTCCGCAAACTCGGACCTGTTTTTTTCGCAATCATCAAATCGTGCTCCAGTTCGCCGAGCCGCACGACTCGGAAGTGTCGGTTCGGCGGGTCGCGACCGCGTGGACGAAACAGGTCGGCTATCCGCTGGTCGTCGTTCGACGGTCGCGCGACGGCCGAACGGTGCATCTGTCGCAACGGCGGTTCTTGTACCTCGACGACACTGCGGCTGCGGTGGAGGGCGGGCATCGCACGAAAGCCGGCTGGCACAATCGAACGAATGAGGACGAGACGAAGACGTCGCAGACGGTGTGGCCGATTCCGATCACCTACATTACGAATCGTGACCGCCGCTCGGCGCGGCAGTTCTGGCTCACTGAACGCCATTGTGCGTTTGTTTTTAATTGTTTTTTTTTGTTTCTGATGATTTGTTGGTCATTATTACAAGTGGTTGAGCTATTTCATTTTACTCATCGGGTGTAACAGTCCGAAAAGTTTTCGCAAAACCATATTTCTCTTCAAAATTGTTTCCATTGTCAACTGTACTGAACAGAGGTAGTACTTTGAGTCCAAACCTGCATGTAGCAAGATCAACCGATCTCCATCTATGGGAAACAGGAAATGGATTCAGAGGACGAGGAATCAGTAGGTATCTCGAAAAACCACAAAACCTAGGCCCGCGTTTATTTGAAACGTCTTGAGCGCAACACCGCGCTAAAACAAAACTGAATAACCAAAGAAACCGTGTGACATTCTTCGTCTAGCGACCATTGAATTCGAAGAGAGCATCGATTGGATACTGGTGAACGTGAATGGGTCCGGTTTCTATCGAGTCTTCTACGACGAGTACATTCGAAAGCAGTTTGTCGAGTTGCTACGTGACGACTACAAGGTTTGTTGAAAGTGAGAAAAAAACGAAAAGTAGTGCTTCTGTTGTCGCAAACGAAAACGATTAGGCGTCAGCATCGTTTTCAGCAGATTTGCTTAAATCAATGGTCTTGGTTTGTGTTGCGTCAGCACTTCAACGTTTTTTTCTTCATGAGCCTTAATAAACCCAGTGCTCTTCTGAGAAGAATTTCTTTTTTTGTTGTGGTTGGGGATTTTAGGCGATTTTTTTGGCTAGGACTAACACAGAAAAGCGTACAGAACGCCCGTTGAGTAGGGTGGGTGCCCATCGAGGTTTCCCTGTCATTAAGTGCCTGCCTATACACCCCCGGCGGGACTCGACCCCCCGAACGCACAGACAACGAGTCTAACGCACTACCACGAGGCCACGACGGTGACTTTTCTTTCTGAACTGTTCTTCTGCCAGAAATTGAATGCCGCCCAGCGCACCGTACTGCTGTCAGACGCGTTTGCGATGGTCAGAGCAGACTTGATACAAGTGGACGAGCTGCTCGATTTGCTGCACTATCTGCGCACGGCCGATGAGCGCGCGAGCACCGTTTGGAAGGTGTGTTGATGTTGTTGTTGGGAAGTTCGGCGATGCTTTTCAGCCAGCGCTAACCCAGAGAAGCGCGCAGAACGCCGTCGAGTAAGGTGTGCCCATCGAGTTTTCTCTGTCATTACGTGCCTACATATACAGCCCTCGGCGGGACTCGATCCCCCGAACGCACAGACAAGAGTCTAACGCACTACCACCAGGCCACGAGGCCACTGTTGACGTTGCGAACAGCGAACAATCAACACTGCAAACGACAACTACAATGACCGAACAACGCAACACAACGTAAATGTTTTCAGGTAATCGCTGGAATCCTCGGCGACATCGACGCATGGCTGGACAGCTTGGATTGTCGTCAAAAATTTCAGGTATCACTTTTTTGAGATGTTCGATTGTGGTGGGTGACACAGCAGTTAACGTTCGCACACTAAATTTAGTCATATGTTGTCATTTTTAAGTTCTGCGACTCAATGGGTTTGCAGACTTGAAGGGAAACTAGGGTTTCAATCTTTATGTGATAATTCAAAATCGCCAATAACTCGGTCCGAGACTCTGATCACTTTGCCAATTTTGAATTCCCGCGTCATGCATGAAACTGTTTACCTATCGCGTATATGAGCGCATTGAGTCTCGGAACCAAAATAGATCACAACAACCATATGTTTTTTTTTCTACGCGGCAACATTCGGGCCGCGCAGTTTGTTACGAATTACGATGTGTCGAAAATTGTCATTGTCAAAAAAAAGAAAAAAATCCCAATAAAAAAAAACACGATGCAAACTCTTTATAGACATACGCTCAAGAGATCCTGAAGCGCATTTACGAGCAGTTCAGCGACTGGCGTCCGCTGCCGCGGCGGGCGCACGCGAAACGCAAACTGCGCTCCACGGTCGTCAGCAGCGCGTGCCGTTTGGAGTTGGCGGACTGTGTGCAGCACGCCACGCGACTGTTCAAACAGTGGCGCAATGGCGAAATGTGAGCGGCGATGCGTTGGCAAATAGTGGCATCTGAGATTTTAGTTTTTCAAGTAATCGGAATATGCATTTTCAGTCAGCAGTTCACCACGGACAAAACGAGATTTTTTTTAAAAAATGAGGACAGTAAATTTAAAAAACCGTGTCTTAAGGCGCATTCATGTTGCAGTATATTCAGTGCCCGCGCAGCTATGTTTTAAAACATAGCTGTGCGGTCATTAAATACTGCAACATGAATGCGCCCGTTGTGTTGGGCAAGTCTAAATGGGTGCTTACATTATCCATCTCCACGGTCAGCCAGTCCTGTTCTGCATTAACAAAACTCCCCTTTAGCGCTTTGCTGCAAAAAAATTGTTGCCAAAAACACCAAAATCTCCAATAACGGACGTTTCCAGCGACAGCATCCACGCGGACCTGCTCGGCACCGTCGTGAACATGGGAGTACAGTACGGCGACAGCAGCGACTGGCTGTTCCTCCTCAAGCGCTATCAGCACGAACAACGACCAGCGGTGCGCGACGTTTACTTGGAGGCGCTCGGCTTGACGCGCAATGTTTACGAGTTGAAAATGTTGGTGGGATTACGAAACATAAAAAAACACAGCGCAATGTGCGGAGAACACACACACACCGCGCGCGCATGATATGACTTTTTGTCAAACGTGCCGCACTGAAATGACGGTCATGTGCCGTAAAACATGGGCTGTCGTTCACAGCATGTCAGACTTTCCGTTTAGCCGATTTCTTCCAGTAAACAAATGGTGAATGTCGAATCAATCACACCAAGCTGGCATTTTAGTGCCTGTACTTTGACAAACATCTGTTTTTAAAGAAAATGACGTCATTTTAGTCCGGACACGTTTGAATAAATCCACAATAGTGAACAGCGTGGTGTACAGAAACAAGCAATGTGTGATCTGAATAAAAACACACTGCATTTTATGAAAACACTGCTTGATATACTGAATAGCAGTGGATTAAAGCGCCGCAAACTGTGTTAACACACCGCAGTGTACAAAAACACCGCAATCTGCGAAAACACCGCAATGCACAAAAACGGCAATGTATAAAAACCGTCGCAATTAGTGAAATATTGGTTTTTTGATGAGAGCTACCGGTGCACTCTGACGTAAAACACTTGACCAAGTAAGCTACTGTCGGTTTCAGGTTTGCTCAGATGACCTATAACGACTGTTGCCCCAGCCGTGGATTCGGTTTTGAAGAATTTGGCGGTTTTATTTTTGCGTGGTGTTTTCTGCATTTGCTGCTTATTACGCTGTTGAAATCCATTACTATCTACTGTCTAACTCAATATTATATGCAACTAGCTGATTGGTTGGTGATCGTGATGCATGCATGATGTGCATGAAACGCTGTGAAGCGTCGTACGTTGGTCTACACAGAATGCATGCATCACGATCACCAACCAATCAGCTAGTTGGATATGTTATTGAGTTAGACTGTATAAGTCTCACTTTAATGCGTCAAAAAGCGAACACGAACAACATTCATTTCATTTCATTTCATTTCATTTCGCGAACCGCAGGAACTCCAATAAAACTGCAAGAACAGCGTATCAAACGGAGACCTTATAACAACTAAAGTCAATCAGTCATTTTCCCTCGAACACACGTCAGGCTGCTGAAAAGCACAATCGGCGGCGACACGATCAAGTCGAACTCGATGACGCAAGTGTTCGGTTCGGTCGCTGCGAACGCAGTCGGCAAACGCGAGGCCTGGCATTTCCTGCGTGCGCACTGGTACACGCTTAACCGAATGTTCGTGGACACGCACACGCGAGATAGCCGTTGCTGTGTTTTTGTTTTGTTTTGTTGTGTTGTTTGTTTTCGTTCATTTTTTTTGTGTGATTGTTTTTTTGTAAAGGTTTGCTTTCACTCAAAACAGAAAAAATGCCATGAAGCCATGAGCACTTTTTTGTCTGGTCTATTCCATTGGGTTTCAACGTTTCAAGACAAGATAAGGTGGGGGGGGGGGGGTGGGGGGTTATTTTGGGGGGGTTTTGATGTTTTTATATTGTGGGTGTGTGGGGGGTGGGGGTGGGGGGGGGGGGGGGTAACCCTACAGGACGGTGAAGAAAATGCCAGCAAAAAAGATGTTCAACACTACAGCGCAAATTACTGACAAATTAGCCATGACAAGACGCATCTTTTTCAGACTTGGAAAAACGATGCTGATCGGACGATTGGTGATGACGGTACTGCGTGATTTCACGTCACCTTTTGACTTTCTTGAGGTTTGCTTGGCGGTGTTTGTGTTGTTTCGGTTTTTCTTGCAGTCATGTGGAGTCCCGATCCCATTAAAAGGTTCCAAAACTCGTACCAATGTTCTCTTGATCTCGTTAAAAGGTTCCAAAGCTCGTACCGATGTTCATGCCATGCCAATTTTTATGCCAATATTCGTGCTATGCTATTGCAAATGTTCATCATGAATAAAAAATACAGCAGGGCCATCATTATTTGCCATGCGCCGCATAGTTATTTTTGCATAAAAATGAGCCTGTCATGGAGATTGGCACGTGTTCTTCTGGCAAGCTTTTTGGAACCGTTTTCGGCGTGACGTCAGCGTACTCAGTGCACTATAACCAATCATTGACCACGCAATCATCACGGTTCGCTTTCATTTTCAGGCGAAAGAATTTTTCAAGGACAAAGAACTTGGCGGCAACGAATTGAGAGTTCGTCAAACATTGGAACTGATGGCCGTGAACGTAAGATGGCTGGAAAACAACGAGGAACACATCCGCAGACTGAAGTTAGACTGAAACGTCATCGCAATTGTTCGAGTTTTCAATCAAGTGGCATTCATGAATACCCTTAGTGACGGCGCGGTGCTAAAATATCGCTGCGCAGTCACTAAATACTGCGTCATGAATGCTGCTTTACCGTAAAATTTTGTGAACGTGCATTTTCTTTGTTTTCATGGTTGTGTTGCTTGTGTTTTGTGCATATGCTATATGGTGCTCTTACTGCTCTTATTCATGAATAACAGATTATTTGTAAAAAAAATGTAAAATAGCCGCTGTTATTGTTTCCGCTGTGCCTTCGTCTTTTGGTTGTTGTTCTTCTTTCATCATGAGCTTCTCACAAAAGAGTTCGTTGCTCATGTTATGTAAGGAGCTTACTTGATTATGAATTGTTGATAAAATTTATGAAACGCACTATCAAAATGTATTTGTTCGGTTTTGCAAAAAGATTTTACATACTGTATCGTGTCTTCATGTAATGCAGTGTATCTTCAGGTGTAGTACACGTTTGCAGGCCGTGGCTTTTTCTTTGTTTTAATAAAAATGACCACACATATACTGTTGCCTGGTACTACGATCTTTTATTTTGGTCCCGAGACTGAATGCGCGCATAGATAAACAGACAGTTTCATGCATGATGTAAAGACCGCTGACCGAGCGTTACCGTTTTTTTACTTTTGCCACTTTTACTTTTACGAACAACATAAAGCAAGTTTATTAACACAGTTATATATCATAGACAATCAAACAATCAACAATGGAGAACTGTTAGACAGTTAGTCACAAGTCATAAGCACATATCTATTCACGCGGTAAACAGATTTCTTTCATGTTAAAGTATTTCCATTTATATCTCACATTATCATGCCCACCACCTAAAAAAATGATAATAGCAATTTTCAATTAAAAACTATTTGCACGCGCAGTTTATATGAAGATAGATCATAAAATGCATAAATTACGTCGACTTTGCCTGGCAGTAGTTCGACAGGTCGCCGTATTCGTTTTGTCGTTGTTTTATCCGGCTTGGGTTTGATTGTGACTGCTGCTGTTTTTTCTAGTGTCTGATGCGCCCCATTAGTAGTAGCGACGTTGCGTTTTGAAACTGATGACCAGTTGATGGTGATGTGTTTGTGGTAGCACCTTATTGTCGACGACGGTAGAATATCGACATAGCTGTTGCAACTGTTGGCGGTCCTTATAAAACGTCACACCAACATCGGTTGCAATCGGCGTACCTTCAACCTTGCTGCGTCTTCTGAGACGAAAATTGGGGGGAGTAAGCTTTCAACTGAGTTTCAGCTTTCTCAAACATGCGTGAGTTTCGAAAACGCCCAATGATTTTTTTGAAAACCAACAATTAAACAAAATCCAACATTATCTCACATTTCAAATCCAACACTTATGTTGGTGTTTGTATTTTTGTGCCCAGAATGCCAGATTTCGAGCAATGCGATAACGAAAGAAGTTGCCGCGCACATGCTCTATGAATGTAAGCGCGTTCTGGAGATCTGTACCCGTGGCATATTACAAAAAGAACGCCATCATGTTACAAAAGAATGTGCGTTAGAAAAAGAAGCAATATCTAAAATGCGTTTTTTGTGATGTTTACGTTTTTTGACATCTGTTTACATCATCCTGTGTTTCGTTCATATTTTGTAAAATCAGTTTGCTTCTCATGCCCTTCAACATGAATTCTGAAATATATGTTTTGTTCTGTCTAGACTTATGTAGTATCAAAAAAAACAAAAAAAAATGTTGGGTGATTTCAGTGTTGAATGTGGTGAATTCTGCTCTACAGGTGTTCCTTGGTGTTGCCTCTTGCCCGCGCGTTTTTATGTTTCTGAAGAAAATAGAACAGTTTGAATTCGTGGTGTGAGTTAGACAGGCAAGGCCGAAAAACAGCAACGTCGGGACGACGACGTTACGCTAGAGGGGAAACGAGGGAAACAGGAAGCTCGGTATGTGATATCTGGCAACCATGTAGAGTAATTCGAGCAATGTATGTTTTTCAGGTTGGTCTCCGTGGCCCCTGCCGCAGTGATTGCGGGCGACTGCGCTAAGACCAAATGTCTCTCAGCTAATCAGGAAGGAGGGGACCTGTCGTGTCGTTCGCACGTACACGAACATACAGATCCACACGCGCAAATGTTTTCTGCTGCTTTTTAAACCAAGTTTTCATTAAAATACGTTTCCAAAAGGCATTTATGGCATTTCCAAAATAACAAAAGTTTATCCGCTTTTCTGCAAAAGGTCATTGTTATTATTGGACCCCAACAACCGATATTCCAATTCCAAAACCATTATTGTTATTCTCTCGGTTTCAAAATAGTAAAACGGGTTGGTGTATGCGTACTGTTGAAACATGATCTTTTCGCCTGTTCTGCGGCTTTTCGTGTAAACACCGTAAAATACTCGATGAAGATATGACAAGGCGCTGCAAAAAGCCCAGGACCACCTGTAGAAGTCAGCTCAGGAAGAGCAGTACCGGCTTATACAAAGGGAAATGATGATCAGTCACAAATATAACCACTTTTGAAATTGCAACAGCAGCAAAGCCGCATGAAAGTGACCGCGGACGCCACCAAAAATTCGAAGCGCGGACAACTGAACGAACCAGCTAAGTCAAATGCAATCAAAAGCAGAGCGGCAGCAATTGAAGAACGGCGAGAATGTGCGAGGAATAATGCAACGTTTGCGGTAGGTTTTACCGCGACAAGTGCAATACTGAACACGGTGAACAGCGTGAAAATGCATGCGAATCCCATGCGGGTGAAGGTACTGTAGAAGGTGCACGGCTACATGAGGCCTAAAACAGCGGTGTGGTGTCTGGTCCGCCAACCAAGATCAAGGTTACCCACCAACGCCTGCCCACACTTACCACGTCTATGTACTTCGCAGCCTCGAAAGACAACCGCTGCGAATACGACGTAAAAATAAAAAATAAAAATTGAAATCAAAATGTGTCGTCAAAACAGTAAACAAGGGTGGTTTTACGGACCAATTCTTATTGGAATACCCCGGCTGAAAGTGGTAGCCGTAAGGACAACTTGATTGTTGCAGTCTTGGAACAGGCCCGACAGTGAGCAGGCAACACCGTCGCTGATTATGCACGCCTCACTTCTGTGGCATTTCGACGGGCGCGTACACCCGGGGCCTGGCGAAGTACGCATGAAAAAGGGAACCTTTGCTGGTGTGACGCTGACAAAGCGCGGAAATGTGGAAGTGTGACCCGTGCTGCATTTCGCAAATCAACCAGGCCTGGCTGTTTCGGTTCGCACTGAGCGATGATGGCGAGGAATCAAGCTTTTTCAATCCAAGTTGATTGGGCACCTTATCAAAACACTGTTGAAACTCAGTTGATGTGCTAACTGTACGCACGCTGTACTGTTTTTACCAGACAACCAGATATGTTTTGTCTTGTTGTGTCGGGTGCGTTGCTTTGCGTGTTGCGTTACTGTATTTTTCTTTCAGTTGCTTATGGTTTTTATAACAGTCTATAAGACAGTCAAAAATAATAAAAGTCTATAAGACGAAAATTTTAAACATGTAATCGGACAGTTGAAACGAACGCACGTCCATCACAACCTCATACAGGGTTGCATGGTATATTTCGATGGACAGGCGAATGTCGATGTGGGCATGACGTTAGCCCGTGTTTGCATCAGGATTCTTTTGTTTGCACACAAACCTTTTGCAGAGGAAGAAATTCGTTGGCGAAGCACTCCTCCGTTGGGGTATATAAGGAACAGCAAAACTAGCCCATACATCAGTGTCTCTCGTCTCGCTTCCCCTCTTTTCAGTCCAGCCCTTCCGTAAGAGCATGAACACTGAAATGGTCCAGCCCTCCCAAGCAGTTAGTTATTTATGATCGACCACACAGTAACCCTCCCCAACCGCCAAGAAAACACCACAATCGTTCATACATTGACAATGCGTTTTTTAAGATCTGCGCTACATTTTTGACATTTGGTTTACATCTTAATCCTATTGCTTTCCGTTTAAAAAAATCCGTTTGTTTCACCGTTTTTGTTTCTCATGACCTTTTGTAAAGACCGCTGGAAAAAAAGTAAAATCGGTAACTCTCGGTCAACGGTCTTTACATGGCGACAACCTACAGTGAATAACCTGCTGCAAAAACTGCTAATAATAGCCGTTAACACCGACATCTGAGTTACTGCACTACAACTGCACTGACCACCAACTGTTCAACTGCCACAAACTCTCACTCGCTGACGACGAACCAGACCGCCCCGCAGTGACAACCACTACCACCTCACCAACACTTCTAACGACTGACATCCACACAGTCAAACTGTTCAGCGACGAACTCAACTCACACTTCTCGTCCAATTCCGACGAACCGCACCACTCATTCTCCCGCAAATAGCGACACCTTTATCATGCATGAATTCTGAAAGATGAGTTTTGTTTTGGCTAGACTTTATGGCTTCAAAGAGAAAATGTTGGGTGATTTGATCAGTTTGGACGTGAGTTCTGTTGTACCGTTGTTCGTCGGTGTTACTCGCGAGTTTTTGTGTTGAATAAAATAAAACAGTTAGAATTCGTGGTGTACAGCAACGGGTAACAAAACGCAAAATTTCTGGCAGTGCAGCAATTCAAAGCAACCTAGTGACTCAATTGTAGTATCTCAAGGACAGAAGTCACTTCACCAATTTTGAATTCCCGCGTCAAGCATGAAACCGCTTACGCCACCAGGCGCATTGAGTCGCAGAGCCAAGATAAAAGATAAGACTAAAGGTTTGCCTGCATTAGAAAGCGTGTAATGAAGGATGCAGTTTCAAAAACAGTCATCGCGCAAAAAATTATGTTCCACCAAACTCGTGTCCCGTCTCACCTGTCCTGTCCTACCGCATCTCCAGGGAATAAAATAAATTGCTGAGAATTCAATGAAATGGCCGAGTAAATATAGCAGCATTTTTCAGGATGCAAGGAATGCGCGAAATTTGAATGAAAAAATTTGATTGGAAAATACTAGCAGAACAATCCCATCACCGGTTAGTTACTCGGCATTCTGAGCATTTTCCCGGGACAGGAAACGACGCGGGACACAAGTTGGGACAATTTTTTTTAACACGATTAACTTTTTTAAACCCACACATTTCTGGATGATGTTCGTCTTCTACGCACTTCTAAAGACGCGTTTCTAATAATCATTTCACTCTCGTAGATTTGTTTCCTCTTTTCTGTAAGGCGCATGTGCGCGTTTTTTTTGATTTAACCAATTTACCAGTGGGCGTAACATGCCGTGTGATCGTTTATAAATGGCTTCATTGATCCACATGACGCCAAAGAATGACTGAGCATGTGTCATGTGTTCTAGGTGTTCTAATTAGTCTCGTTAAGAAAACCACCTTCGTGTCTCGCATAGTTTGTCGTCGGAATACATGAAATAGCTCAGTCCAAGGGTGACGCAGCAAAAAACTGACGTTAAACGTGAATAAAATCTGTCACACACCACGTTTAACGCGACATTTCACACAACGTTTCACACGGCGTTTCTTGCAACGTTTCACACGTTTCATGCACGCTTCACGCAATATTTCACGCATGTTCAACGTAACGTTTTACGCGAAGCTTCACCCGTTTCATGCACGTTTCACGCACATTTAATGCAGCGTTGAACCCACGTTTCACAGAACGGTTCACATAACGTTTCGTGCAACGCAACGTTTCACATGTCTCATGCGTGATTTTCTTCACGCAACGTTTTACAAGTTTCCTGCACGTTTCACGCACCTGTGATTTACGCACGCAACGATGGCATATGATTTGTACGAGCGGCAACAATGTTGTGTGAAACGTTGCCTGTTGTAGTTTCAGCGAACTTCAATTTGAATTCTCGCAGGAAAATACAATATATCGGTTGTGCTCTAGGTTGACTTTGCGCTGAAAATGAAAACGAAGATGAGCATTCTTTAGCAAAACTCATGTCTGCTCATCATCTTTCTATAATTGGAGACGTGATTTTTTCGAATGCACTTGAAGTTTTGCAGTTTGTTGATTTGTCATCATCATGCGGCATTATCATCAAGACATAAGGCATGCATGAAATAGAAATTAGTCAAATCAGTTGATAATCAAGCGAAGAGTTTCGGCAATACACGAATTCGGAAAGGAAGGGTTCCACTTTTAATGACAGAAACAAAGTTGCACAATACTTTTTTGGTTCTATTCATTTTTATGTTTACCGAAACTATCTTTAAAACATCTTTTTCTGTCAAAAATTTGTTCACAAGTAGGTACGTCGTTATTATGTTCGTTGTGCTTGGCTTCCGTTGAAATTCAACTTTTTTGAATTGTTCTTGTATTTCTTGGTCAGTTCAGTGACTGAAACATTCTGTCCTTTAAGTTTTTAAGTGTTTAAGACCACCCGGTATGGACCAAATATTTTTAGAAAGAATATAGTTCTCTCGTTTCGTGAGACCTTTCAGACAACCAACGTATACAACTGCTTCCGTGTTATCGAGTTGACAAGACATTTTGTTCACGCTAACTTTCAATCATTCAATTGCTCACTTACTACTATGCCACTCACTTTAGAAAATCTAATTCCCCAGTTAATTTATTTTTGCTTGTACCGTATTACCCCCATTAAACCCCCCCCCCCCACCCCCCCCAATAAACCCCCCCACCCCCCGACCAGTTTCCAAATAATCCCCCCCCCCCACAAATAATCCCCCATGGGGGTTTATTGGAAACCGGTTGGAACACCCAGCGAATTCAGTGGCTGAATGCAGTGACATTGGTGAAATTGTGCTACCAAAGGCCCCGAGTTAATTTATTTTTGCTTTACAAACGGAAACCCCGGGAAAAACTGTAAGTACTAGAACTCGCACCCTCGACACCGTCGATTTCCCCACCACCAAAACCCTCGTATATGTAAATTAAAATTCTCTTCTTGAGAAAATCTCCTGCCCAATGAATTTTGCACAAGTTTTCGTCTCCGGGCAATTGACATTATTGTTGTTTTCCCTTCGATTTCTTATCGAAAGCTTAAGAGAAGGTGCCAGTTCTGTTGTCCATTAAAATTCTTTAGCATTTTACTGCTGTCTCTGTCTTCTCATTAATAGACAACTGAGCATAACATTTGTTTGGATGTTTATGCTTTTTTTTGACAAATCTCATAGTTCCAGCTTTTTTCTTGGTTCGTTCAGGTTCAGTTAATTTCAGTTTCAGTTCTTTGTTTCACACTGTTACAGGTTGCTGCACACTGTTCAACACAATATCACGAGCGTGTATTGTCTTTTGAAATCCTCATATAAGAAAAACACAGCCTGCGTTTCCTTATCGTCACGAAAAAGAAAACATTCCATCACAAGATGCAAAAATCTGTCAATAATTGTGTGTTCATTGCGCTGATTGTCCTCCTGGGAGTGGCGGCAATTTCTGAAGCTGTCGCGTAAGTTTTTGGTTCGCTTTCGTGTTTTTTACCGGTTTTAGTACCAGCGCATTCTTGGGCAAAAGCGCTTCCACACCTGGGGTCAGTTTATAAAACTTAGGAGTTCAATGGTGGTTTGTTTTTTCGTAAACTGTTTCGCCAATGTCTGCGCTTCAACGTAAAGTTCTGCGCCAACGAAAAGCGAAATGTGTTGTCTTCTCTCATGATTTCATTCAGCGGGTCAGTGTTCGTGTGAAGCTTGTGTTCGATAAGTAAAAAATAGATGTAATCCCTCAAAAACCGTTTTTATTCATTTTTCTAGATCGTCTGACAATGGGAACATTAACTTCGAAAATGCTCGACCAATGTTCCTGTCGCACGAATCGAACGCGATGGACAAGAGGAACATGCGCCATTGGCTGCTCGGGGGTCAGTACGGTTTAGCGGGTACGCCGAAGACGAAGAAGAACCCGTACATTCGTTTCTAAATTTGTTGACAGTGTTTTTTTCGGGCGTGGAACGGTTTTCATTGTTGTGTTGGTATTTCTTGTATGTAAAATATGTAAGAAAAATATGTAATACTTTAGACGATACATCCAATATGTAGGTACATACTGTCTAAAGAGTCCAAAATATCTGAAAATGCAGAACGTCTGCTTGGTTTTCACTGATGACAATGCGTTAGAGCAGTGGAATGCAGTTTTTCAGCAAAAACACGCTAAAAAGTGTCCGAGCAGGTGTCCGTGGTCCTGTAAGCTTGGATGACCCGTGCGATGTCCGTAACCCGGAAATAAAACTGGCTCAAAATGGCGAGTGTTGTGTTGCGACTTTTTGTTCCAGTCCAGGGACTGCGCGCGGGACATCCAAGCGGGACGTGTTTGGACACTTTGTTAGCGTGACTCTAGGCTAAATGTAGTGCTGAGGGATAGCAACCATGTCACAAGTTCTGAAATGTCATTTGCGTTGGGTACATGACCGTACGTTACAGTACGTTGTCAGTGAGAACAATTTTTTTGGGTGATATTCTGTATTTGAAAAGTTACCCATTTTTCGTGATCTCGCTTCTGCAAGTTTTAACGTGTTTTGTTGAAGAATGAGGAATTCGAATACTTTTAACAGAAGTTCTGTTTTTAGGCGAATGCACAGTACAGTTGTAATAAATTCTGTTGTTCAAAATGTAAAGAAACGAATTGAAAGAACGGTTTTTATCCCATGAAAAGCTCAGTTTTTTTTTAATTATCTGTATTTGGAAAGTTTGAAAAAGTAGCACACATTGACATTACAATTATGACGTGACGAGCTGAAACGAAACGTTTGATTAGCGTCTGCAAAAACTGCTGCTGAAACGTCTGCTGTCTGCTGGACGGTAGGTCTGCTGAATGTCTGCTGAATGTCTGCTGAATGTCTGCTGAATGTCCACCACGTTTGGTTGTTATGTGTGGTGTCGGTGTGTAGTACAAGCTACGTTACATGACCGTCTGCTAATGTTCATAAACGTCTGTTAACCGTTTGGGGTTGCTGGATGTTTGATACAACGATTACTAGGTACCGTATTACCTCCAATAAACCCCACTTTTAGGGGTGGGGGTTTATTGGTGGGGGGGGATTATTGGTGGGGAAGGGGGTTTACTTACAAACAAATTCTAGGGGTGGGGGTTTATTGAAAAATGGCAAAAATACCTTGCATGGCAGGCAAGAAAGTCGCAGAATCTTCTACTCTACATAGAAATTTCCTTTTATAACAGCCTTTTGTAATGAAATTACCTTTAACTTATCCATTTGGGGCCTTTGGTATGTAGCACAATTTCATCATTTTCACTGCAACCAGCCACTGAATTCGCTGGGTATGTGTTTCAAACAGGTTTCCAATAATCCCCCACGGGGGATTATTTGTGGGGGGGATTTTTCGGAAACTTGTCGTGGGGGTGGGGGTTTATTGGGTGGGGGGGGGGGATTAATGGTGGTGGGGGGGTTTAATGGGGGTAATACGGTATTACGGCTACGATTTCCCAACGCTTAAACTTCCAAGCTGCACCAACTTTTTATCGAATCTATCGTTACAATGAAACGTTGCTGCATGCTAGTACTCCACTCACTCATTATCTATGAATGACAGAGTGACTATCCCGACTTACAAAAGTATGTATGAGTGACAGTTTATGTAATGTGATGCTTTTGTGACCAAAAGGTCATCAATTCGACGTGGAGTAAACTTTGTTTACTAAGTTTGTTCCACTGGATGAGCAAGTTTTTTTTCACTCAGTTTGCGCAAAAACATTGGTGCGGTTTTGTCTTAACACCGCGCAGAAAAGAAACACATTGAAAAGCCAATTTTGTACACGTTTTCAGACAAGAACTTCACTGCTGCAGCAAGGACGTGCTGTATATTGTTTTCATGGAACCCGGGATACGTTTATAAATTCCGTGCCATCCGTCAAACTTTCTTTCAGTGTTCCAAAAACGGTCCGAAGCAGGAACAACAGACAGAGAGATCGAAAAATCATGTTGAAGAATGTTGTTTCATATTGGCGGTGGTGGTGGTCCGTTTTTGCGAGATTTTGAATTGGTTAAAACAAGCGTGGTTCAGCAGTTTTTGCTATGAGACAAATAAGAACGTGAAAAATTTCGGGAATCTCACGGGAATTTAGCGAAACGATAACAACGGGAGTTATTTTCTGAGACACTTTGAGGCACACTGTTTTCTTTTCTTTTTTTGGTTTTGGCTGAAGGGTGAAAGATCGTATTCTTTTTCGTTGGATTTTTTCTTGCTACTTACTCTGATAAGTTTTCAAACAAGCTGAACAAGTTTTTGAACTCTACTGTACGGTCCGAATGACTCATTTGATCGTTTCGATATTTTTGTTCATTTTGGTTATGATTCACATCCCATCCAGTTAGGGGTATTTCTATGTTTGTCATACCCCTCTCTTTTCTCCCACAAGTTGTTTTACACTAATTTAACGTGTTTTAGCTGCTAAAATCAAACTTTAAAACAAACTGCACAACTTTCTTCTGTACACGCAGCAACAAAAAACATGTTTGTCAGTTTGTCATCATAAATTTTCCTATTCTGAAATAATATTTTTGCAAGCATTTTTGTCGTGTTTACATTAGTTTTTTACACTTTGGAAAACTGAAATGAGTTGAAAAAGTAGTGATTCTTCACAGACAACTTGCACAAAAACGATTTGACTTCAAATTTCAGCGAACGAAAAAAAAACAAGCGAAAACGAACTTTTTAATTTTTAATTTTTTACGTACTCAAAAATGAAAATAGACCTGCGGATTTTAATTCCATCGATTTTCATTATTCACTTCCAAAACCTCGACGTCTTCAGCTTACCGAGCGAGCCGAGAACGCTCATGAATGCGAGGGTTAGCTTTTTTCAAAAGCTTTAAAAAAAGCAGGGTATAGTTGCTATGACATATTTTTTTAAACGTGTCCCACTGAAATGACGTCATGTGCCGCCAAACATGCGCTTGCCGTTCACAGCAAACCAGACTTTCCGTTTAACCGATTTCTTCCCGTAAACAAATGGTGAATGTCGAATAGTCACTCCAAACTGACATTTTAGTGCCTGTACTTTGACGGGTGTTTTTAAAGAAAATGACGTCATTTTAGTCTGAACACGTTTGAATAAATCCACAATAGTTACGTGGCCAGTTTATGAGAGCTTAGCAGTCCTAGTCCAGTAGTGCTGCGCCAATGAGTCCTTGAATGAAACACCATGTGTCGCGACACTTATATCGTGACTGCTCTTATAAGAGACTCAGTTCTCCGTCTGTTTTTCACGTAAACTGAGTCACCAATGTCTGCTCTTCAACGTGACGAGGAGAAATTGAAACACGTACAATGTAGGTTTTGTATCTAGATACATGTAGTCTCATGAATTTACAGCGAGCGGTGCAACACCACTGGACAACTGTTATCAACTTTTAGATTCTGCGACTGACTGCAAACGTTAGAAAGGAGACCAGTCAGTTTCAATCTTTATGTGACAATTCAAAACAGCCTACCGTATTACCTCTATTAAACCCCCCCCCCAAAATTAAACCCCCCCAAAAATAAACCCCCACCCCCTAGACAAGTTTCCAAATAATCCCCCCCCAAAAATAAACCCCCATGGGGGTTTATTAGAAACCTGTTTGAAACACATACCTAGCGAATTCAGTGGCTGAATGCAGTGACATTGGTGAAATTGTGCTACCAAAGGCCCCAAAGGGATGAGTTGGCGGTAATTTCATTACAAAAGGCTGTTACCAAAGGAAATCTCTGTGAAAAGTAGAAGTTTCTGCGACTTCCTTCCTGCCATGGAAGGTATTTTTGCCATTTTGCCCACCCCTAAAAATGGTTTCCAAATAAACCCCCCCCCCCAAAAATAATCCCCCCCCCCAAAATAAACCCCCACCCCCAGAAGTCGCTGAAGAAATAAACCCCCATGGGGGTTTAATAGAGGTAATACGGTAAGTGACCCGGCCCTGTTTAGGAGACTCGGGTTACTGAACGAATTTTGAATTCCCGCGTCATGCATGCAACAGCTTACCTGTCTATGCGCGCATTGAGTCTCCGTACCAAAAATAAAAGATATAACGGTAATACTAGCGTTCATGAAAGAAATCACAGTTTTTTTCAGGCGTACCTTCAATATTATGGTTATTACTCAGTTCTACCAGAGGGGCGAGCTTCGGACGTTTCCGAAACACAGCGCGAGGCTGCAGAACTGTCACTTGCGGTCAAGTTAGCGAAAAATTTTGTGTTTTTTGCCTATTCTTCTTGCATGAACGTTCATGAATGCACCGGTATCTTTGCGGACAAGGGCGTTTCGTGAATCATGAATCTCGGACTTATCATGAAACGCCGTTTCAATAATTCTAAATGCCACGTCAGTTGGCGGCAAAATGCCTGTTGTGGACTTGCAGTTTGCAAACACACAGAAATGTTTGTTGTCACTTGCAAAACCACATAAAACTTTTTCCCGTTTGCTCCGATTAGATAACAGATTAGTAGGATACAAAACCATTCTAGTCATTCTGTCGCCAACGCAGTGGCACACACGCGCTTAGGTGTGCATTATTGCCTGCCAGTGTGTTGGCGAAATTTTCTCCACAGTCAACAAGTTACTGTAACAAAGCAACAACAAAGCAGAAAATCAGCGATCCAAGAAGAAACAATGCTTTTTTCGATAGGAAATTTCAACTGTTCGCCGGCCTTGATATCACCGGTCGCCTGGATGACGAAACAATCGAATTCATCAATAAACCGCGTTGTGGCGTCGAAGACGTACGCCAGTTGGGAAGAGGTGGAAGTTTGAAACGAAACTGCTGCTTTCTGTTGTTTCACGATTTTTGCCATCCATTTTTTATGAAAGATTCCGTCCGAAACGAGATTTGCCTTCAGAAAAGAAACGTGATGAAAAGCGAGTTTAATGGGGTACCACACGGTCACAAGCACCCAAAAAGGCCTCCATGAGCGGCATTCATGAAACAGTATTTAGTGACGCATAGCTGTGTTACAAGATAACCACGCGGTCACTAATTAATGAATGCTCCATGAATGCGCCTTTGAATTAGTGCTAAGCGTTTGGCTGGTACGCCACTCAGCTCTGGTTTTATGCCACTTTTTTATCGAATGTTTATTGGGTCCGCCGTCGGGGCTTTCTTTTGGATCTTCGTTTGAGTCGTTCCACCGCTTGCTTGGGACCTCCATTGGGAATTCATTAAGACCTCAGACAAGGACTTTTGTCTTTGGTTGCTGACATGACGAAATCACACAGTCAAAAAGTTTTATTTTCACAAAAATCAACAAGTTCACAATTATGATATGACACGTTCCCAAAACCCACACAGATGCAAGCAACATGGTTTGGCCGAAGAAACGCTTGGCCTGGACAATTGAGTCCTACACCGAAGATTTACCGAAAGACACCGTTCGGTGAATTCTTTTTGCTTTTGATTTTTTTGATTCACTTTGATTAATTGCATTTATTAAAGGCAAACACTTGGCTAGAAAACCGTTTTTCACATACAGACGAATTTTTTACGACGCAACAAAAACGTGGGCGAACGCAAGTGGTCTGGAGTTTTTTGAGACCTCACCTGACGATGCGCGAACCGACATTCGAATCAATTTTGGCGCCAACAGTCACGGCGACCCGTGGCCGTTTGACGGGCCAGGTGGTTTTATTCACTACGACTGTGGTCTTCACATGAGAAAAACCCAAGAATCAAGCTGAGCTGTTCTCTGGATTAGCCTTGAAACCTGAAAACATCGCCTAAATTCATGTTCGTTCGGTTTCAGGTCGTATTTTGGCTCACGCCCTATACCCGACGGACGGGCGAATTCACTTTGATGAAGCCGAAAACTGGGTATACGAACATGGAAAGCCGAACGCGAAAACGCTGCACGCGAATTGGCATTTCTGGGCAAACAGCACCGATCTGCTCGGTGTGGCGGTGCACGAACTGGGCCACTCGTTGGGTCTAACGCACGACAAAAACCGCGACTCGATCATGAACCCGTTTTACGAGGCGAAATTCAAAGATGGACGGATTCAGGCGCCAGTGTTGAGCGACAGAGACGTGAAACACATTCGCATGATGTATGGAGGTGGGTGAAGTTTGCTTTAAGGACATTGAAAACAGAAAAAAAACATGCCAAAAGGGCGAAACTTGGTGGAAAATTAGGTGGGAAAGAAAATTCAGGGAAAATGTGGGGTAGCTGTGTATCGGGGCAATATTCTTGAAGGTGCTTTTTGAGTGACAGATGACATGACAGTAATTTTATTTCATTTTTTGACGTGTTCTTGTAAAATTTGAACCTTTTTTATTAATACCAGAACCAGCTGAAGCGAAACCAACCACTGACGCCTCGACGACCAGAACGCAAGCGCCGACACCGGTGACCCGCGGTGGGCGGTCCGGGGTGAGAACTGTGGAAACACCAAAAACGAGATTGACCACGAAGACAACAAGAACAGAAAAAACAACAACAAAACCAAAAACAAAAACAACCACAACAAAGCCGAACCCA
Organism: Theristus sp. LFF4_11; assembly: GCA_030248135.1. Taxonomy (NCBI): domain Eukaryota; kingdom Metazoa; phylum Nematoda; class Chromadorea; order Monhysterida; family Xyalidae; genus Theristus; species Theristus sp. LFF4_11. Next base: position 24,682 of record JASANC010004277.1, read on the forward strand.
CGAACGATGCCAAATGAGGAAGGAAAGGACATTCAGTGTCCGTCGTATTTCGATGCCGCGCTGAATGGTAGGTTCTAACTAAAAAACAGAAAAAAAAGACAAACTTAACTTACCAACACCACCGTTGGCGCGTTTTAGTTGTTGGAAAGAACATTTTCATTTTTCCAGTTCAGTTACAGCTTTATTCAGCACTGTTGTGCGTGGACCATTTCTATAGATACACGTAGTTCGGTAAAGCATATTTTAACAAACCTGCGCTAGAAAATTTGAGTGAAAACAGAAACAACGAGATTGGATTTGAATAAAGTGACAGGCTTAAACAAACATGCTTTACCCTGTGCATGTTGATGTAATCACGATAATATTATTGATGTTACCGCGCAGGTTTGAACGGCAAAGTTTACGTGTTCAAAGGGGATACGGTGTTCGAATACAACAAGGGACTGCTAACAGAATGTCAAAAAATCGACCGACTCTTTCCAAATGGACCGCGCAGAGTTGCAGCGGCCGTCTCAAGCCCGTGGAATCAGTTGCACACTTTGATCGGAGATGCGTAGCTGATTGGCTGTAGTTTTTCAATTTGATACGCTGATTGGTCACTCGGTTGATGAAGTCAGATCAGCATGCTGAAGTTCCAATTTTGCTCAAATTAGACACGCAGTTAGCAGTTTATTTAGCATCGTGCTGATGCGCGAGCGAGCGCTGTGTATTCAACCTTTGATACACGCAGAGATCGCGCACTTTTTTCCAGTTTAATCCGTGCCAGAAATTTAATGTCTGAACTCAAATGAGCTGATTGAACGAATGTCACATCATGCAGCCAATCAGCGTAAAGCACACGATTTACCATATGGACTTTTTTCAGACCGCACCGTTTGGGCGTTCGAGCTCAAGTCGGACGGCAAATTCCACCTGAACAAAGACTTCCCGAAAGCGTTACCTAAAAACGTCCATTTTACACCGACCGCCGCATTCCGCTGGATCGGTGGAAATCAGATTTTGACCAATGTCTGTTTTTTTCCTGACAAACTTTTCCTGTTTATAATGAGCTGTTACTAACAAACATGGGTTTATAAGTTTATGGGCAGCGTTTTTGGCAGGGCCCCAGCTCAGAAAAGCGTCAAGTTGGGAGCTTATCGGAGTTTTTCTATCATTAAGTGAATCATACACCTGTCGACTCGACACACGGGGCTCGATCCCCGAACCCTAATGCGCTAGCGACCAAGGCCACGAGGGCTGATGTCTATTGCGCCATGTTTTTCATTTAGTGCTCAGAATTTTTTTTCAAAATTTCTCATACCGTATTACCCCCAATAAACCCCCATGGGGGATTAATACGTCAGCGACTTTTAGGGGTGGGGGTTTATTGGTGGGGGGGGGGGGGGATTATTGGTGGGGGGGGGGTTTATTTACAAAAAAATTCTAGGGGTGGGGGTTTGTTGAAAAATAGCAAAAATACATTGCATGGCAGGCAAGAAAGTCGCAGAAACTTCTACTCTACATAGAAATTTCCTTTTATAACAGCCTTTTGTAATGAAATTACTATTAACTCACCCATTTGGGGGCCTTTGGTAGCACAATTTCATCATTTTCACTGCAACCAGCCACTGAATTCGCTGGGTATGTGTTTCAAACAGGTCTCCAATAATCCCCCATGGGGGATTATTTGTGGGGGGGGGGGATTATTCGGAAACTGGTCGGGGGGTGGGGGTTTATTGGTGGGGGGGATTAATGGTGGGGGGGGGTTTAATGGGGGTAATACGGTATCATCCTAGACTGTCAAAAATATCCCGTTATTCTATGAAGGGCATCGACTTTGCCACCTATGATGAGGGACACAACGTGGCGAGATACGTCGCCTCAGTGGCGTCCTACTTTGGTCAGCTGCCATTTGGCGGCGAAATAATGGCGGCATTTACAGAGCCAACCAGTGGACACCTGGTAATCACGTCAAAAAACAGGTGCGATGTTTATCTAGTGCTCAGAGCCGCTTAGATTTGTACGTATACATTTTTGTAGTCGACAAAGACAAAGATTATATGCAGATAAAAAATTTGATGAAGGTTTGACAATTTTCCTAGAGTGTTGTGATATAATTTGCGTTCTTTTCCAGCATTGCCATTCACGACATGTCAACACGAGAGACGCTTTCAAATACAACACTGGCCAAGCACAAAATATTTTGCGACTGCACCAAATTCTGATCCTCAAAATCCATTTCGGCGGCAAACACAAAGATTTTTTTGTGGGAACACAGTATAATTGTGTAAAATCGTGATAAAAAATTTCGACCACAAACAAAACTTAATTTATTCATGACGCTTTTTGGTTGAACTTTCAGAATAACATGGACAATATCGCTGTCTCCAAATATAAATCGGGCGAATCACAAAATCCAGATAGAATCAAACTGTCGTGCAAATATCACGAGACATCAGGGCAGTAGGTGACCATCTTCACGAATTCTGCAAACAAAAATCCCCCAAAACGCAGTTGGTCAATAATGAAAAGAATCTCTGAGTTCGGTCAGTTATTGTTTTCTTATTGAGCATCGTTTGCTCATCTGCGACATAGAGGGTGGTCCAGAATTTTGGACCCATTTTCCTTCGCCGAGAGATCATACCAAATGTTAACGAATAGCAACGAAATTTCGTACAGATACTCTAGAAAGTTGGAAATTTTGTTTACCAGCTAGAAAAATTTCATATTCGCTAAGCTTCTGTTATTTGGAAGCCGTTAAGTTTAAAAATGTTAAAATTTTAGAGGCAAACTCCTAGTCTGCGACTGATGCCGCCTTGATGAATAACGCAAGGACTGCCTTATTTACTCAGCCATACTGTACCAAGAAAACCGACCGGGATAGGCGATCTGTCCGTCGCCGTCCTTGTCGGCGTCCTTGAGAATGTCGTCCAACTCCGCCTGCGACAGTTCCTCGCCCATGTTCTCCATGACGTGCCTCAACTCGGACAGCGATATCACACCATTGCCGTCTTTGTCAAACACCTGGCCGTGTGTGAAGCGAATGGATTTGGATTTTCGTTGGACTTCCAGAAAAAAAACGCTGCTGTGCATTATTGTAAGCGATGTCGCCAAAAAACATACAGCAGAACGTTCATTCTTTCACCAAACGTCACTAAAGCAGATTCTACACTGATCAACACCACATCACGCAATAAATCGCGCAACGTTACAAGTGGCTGCGCAAAAACGTGGCCGTGAAACGTTTCGTGGAAACTTCATTCATGTCACCACCGCTGACACTTTGGAACACAAGAATAAGTGTGAAGTGGTGGTACAAAACCGTGAAGAACACGAAACTCGAAACGAACCCTGAATGCTTCCCTGATGCCCTCTTCCGAGTCCGTGCTGCCCATCTTTTTGTTCATCAACGCGACAAACTCGGCAAAATCGATAACGCCATTGCCTTGGAATTTTGACAAAAAATGTTGCATTTTTGGCCGACTATTGACTTTTTTTGAACTTGTATCACACAAGTGGCGCGCCGAAACGTTTCTTCAGTGACATACGGTCTATCTCGCTAATATATGCAACTAGCTGATTGGTTGGTCATAGCAATTCTCAACGCTGATTGGTTAGTCATGAGTAATTCTCAGCGCTGATTGGTTGCTCATGAGCAATTCTCAGCGCTGATTGGTTGGTAATTACGTCATGTTGCATATATTTTCTAGATGGACTGTAAGTATGTTTGTTTAAACCTATCACGCTTTTTACGAAATACAAAGCACGCAAACGACGGAATTACAGTAAGAATGAGTAAGAAACAGTAAAAAGAACGATTGTATCAGGTTTGCTTCAAATCAACCACCCCATTTGTGGGTAAATCCCGCTTTCTTACAATCCGATCCGATGCTTCCTTCATTTCCGAGTTCTGGATTCCTTCGAAACAGGCGACAGGTTTACTAAAGAAACAAGATAGGGGGTTTTTTGGGGGGGGGGTTTTTTTGGTTTGGGGGGGTTTTTTGGGGAGGGGTTGGTTTTGTTATTGGAAATGGGGGTGGGGGTTGGGGGGGTGGGGGGTGGGGGGGGGGGGGGTACTATGCATAACAGCCTCCCCATTCGCACGGGGACATGAAGAAGCGGTACAAGACGTGAAAAGGAACATTACACGTTTTTTTTGCAAAAAGTGACCGGCACAAATAAAAACCCACTGTCGACATCCGCTTCATTGATCATTTCCTGCAACTCCGCCTCCGTCGGGTTCTGACCGAGCGATCGCATGACGGTGCCCAGCTCCTTGGTCGAGATCGTACCATCGCCGTCCTTGTCGAACAACGAGAAGGCGCCTTTCAATTCTGAAGCGTTGTTTATCTGTTTTTTTTTCAGTTTTCTTTTTTTCTCAGGGTTTTTTTTCGCATCAAATCAAGGGAGTATACTCATTGAAAAGGAAACCTGCTTAGCAACAAAACGTCACGTACATTAACTCTTTGTTGATCCGAAATCATCTCACGCAACTTTTCACGCAACTCGAGGCTAATTATGTAGTGTTATATAAGATATACTGAAATAAATAGCGGGCTGATCTGGACGTTTTTTATTTGGCTATGTAAGTATGTACGCTATCAATCAGCTCCACAGCTTGCTGGCATTGGAAAAGTTTGTGAGGGCAATAATGCGATAGTTCAACAAACGACTAAACTTTTTGTTGATTTGATTTTGCTTGTCATTGCTTACCGCCAATCTGCTCATCGTTCATCATTTTGATCCGGCGAACAAGACACGCGCAGCCAATTGCGGCCCAAAAATTGCGGCCTGCACAATTGCGGTCTTGGCCAAATGCGGCCCGACCAAGTGCGGCCCAGTGAATTTTCATCAGAGAAAAAAGTTTCCGTTACAAGTGGCTTTGAGCGCTTCTCTGGACTTGCAGTTATAATAAACATACAGATCGTATGCGAATTATTACGATGGTTTTCATTTTGGGTGTGTTCGTTTGAGAAAGTCATGTGGCAATGAAAAAAGATGGCAAGTTCTGTGCAGCGCGTATTGTTGTTGTGAACGATGGAGAAAATGATTGCAATACAATGTAGCTTTGCTTGACACTTTGTTTATTATGGAAGACCAGACCAGATAATACGAGACTGCATACGCTACAAGAAGACTTGCAAGCATCAGCTAAAGACAGTTGTTGAGAATTATTTTGATTGATTAAAACCGTGGTGTATTTTTGAGTTTCCGCACTTGAAATTTCACGTACACGAGGAAGCACATGGTTTCAAAATATTGGAGAAAAATTAAAAAGCCCTCAACAGATGAGAAACAGTGGAGCTGATGATTCACTGGAACGCAAACTGTTGAGCCGTAAGTGGCCGGGACCGAATTATCCAAACCGCAGTTAACCGTTTGATGTGTGTGCGTTGTAATGTATAGAACTTCTACTGCAGAGTACTGACCGATGGCTGCGGCTTACAGTTCAATCATTGAATATTTCCGCGAATCAATCCAGGCAGGACGCATAAAATTTTCGCTGATTTCGAGCTGCTTCTGCTGACGACTGTTCTGTCTCGTTTAACAAAAAAAGGAAAGGAGTTTACAAAAGTTCTAGTCTGCTATAGTCTGTTAAAGAAACGCTCTTTGCTGGTATAACCCAGTGATGTTGCACAGTCCATAAACAAACACACAGGCACCCATACGTTGACACGCGCGAAGTTATAAATATGTCTGTGTGTTTGTTTGTGCCTGTGCGTTTTTGTGTTCATCCCAGATCGCATCGTACACACACACACACACACGTTGGTGTTTGTGCTGTACTGTATTTAGTGCATTTGATTCAATCATGCCCATTCGCGAGCGAAGCGGAGCGGAGCGGACAGCGGATGCAGGCATAATATGGCCGGTGGTTCGTTCGCGCTAAAATTTCAAACTTACAGTGCCTCGCATTGTGAACATAAAAGGAGCTGAGAATTTTTTCTCCTGCACACAGGTAGATAATCCATAGGTATGGTGTGTGCACGAGAAATTTTTTCGTGGTGATCTTCTATACACGCTGTGTGCGCAAAACATCGATTCTGAATTCGCTGTTTCTTATTCTTGTTTACCCCTTTTTTTTCGGTCATGTCATAAAATGTGTTCGCAGTTTCAGTGATACTTAGAAAATTCTGACGGTTATGATAAAAACATTTTCTAGGGTAAAAATCTTCGAGATTTTCAAATTTCGCATTCATTTTTTTCTCCGATGCTTCCCAAGGCTCAAAAGTTAGCTTGTTTGTACAAAATTACGAAAAATGCTTATTTTGAAGTGTATTTCCGATTTCTGCGCGTGAAACAAACCGTTATTTGACAAATAAAAAAGTTTCTAGGGGTAAACAACAGCGGAGAATTTGAATTTGACCTTTATTTTTTGAAAAAGTAAAAAGAATAGCAGTTAAATAACCAAAGTCGTGACGATTTCGGGCGAATCGGCCGTGGAAATTGGCGAAATCGGTCCAAAAACAAAAAAATGAGAAACTGGTGTAGCCCGAGGTAATTCAATGCGCTGATCACGGATTTTGGGTTAGTTTTCTTATGTGAGCAACTCTAGATACTGAATCGTGACGATTTCGGGCGAATCGGCCGTGGAAATTGGCGAAATCGGTCCAAAAACAAAAAATGAGAAACTGGTGTTTTCCAGGGTAATTCAATGCGCTGATCACGGATTTTGGGTTAGTTTTCTTATGTGAGCAATTGTAGATACTGAATCGTGACGATTTCGGGCGAATCGGCCGTGGAAATTGGCGAAATCGGTCCAAAAACAAAAAAATGAGAAACTGGTGTAGCCCGAGGTAATTCAATGCGCTGATCACGGATTTTGGGTTAGTTTTCTTATGTGAGCAACTCTAGATACTGAATCGTGACGATTTCGGGCGAATCGGCCGTGGAAATTGGCGAAATCGGTCCAAAAACAAAAAATGAGAAACTGGTGTTTTCCAGGGTAATTCAATGCGCTGATCACGGATTTTGGGTTAGTTTTCTTATGTGAGCAATTGTAGATACTGAATCGTGACGATTTCGGGCGAATCGGCCGTGGAAATTGGCGAAATCGGTCCAACGACAAAAAATGAAAAACTGGTGTAGTCCGGGGTAATTCAATGCGCTGATCATGGATTTTGGGTTAGTTTTCTTATGTGAGCAATTCTAGGTAGTGAATCGTGACGATTTCGGGCGAATCGGCCGTGGAAATTGGCGAAATCGGTCCAAAAACAAAAAAAATGAGAAACTGGTGTTTCCAGGGTAATTCAATGCGCTGATCACGGATTTTGGGTTAGTTTTCTTATGTGAGCAACTCTAGATACTGAATCGTGACGATTTCGGGCGAATCGGCCGTGGAAATTGGCGAAATCGGTCCAAAGACAAAAAAATGAAAAACTGGTGTAGTCCGGGGTAATTCAATGCGCTGGTCACGGATTTCGCGTTAGTTTTCTTGTGTGAGCAACTCTAGATACTGAATCGTGACGATTTCGGGCGAACCAGCCGTGGAATTTAGCGAAACCGGTCCAGAAATGAAAAACAAGAAAACGGTGTTTTCCATGGTAATTCATTGCGCCAATCACGGCTTTTGGGTCAGTTTTCTTGTGTGAGCAATTCTAGGTACTGAACGTGACGATTTTGGGCGAATCGGCCGTAGAAATAGCATAGGCGAAATCGGCCTAAAAACGAAAAATGAAAAACCTGAGTCGAATTGTGATTTTGGTCCGACCTTCGGGGCTTATGTAAAAGTCAGAATATTATCTAAAAATGCGGGAGACGCATATAAAAGGAGGAATATGGCCTTGTGTAAGCAGTGAAAGACTTGGCTCGACAACGCTTTTCAAGTCTCTGATGTGGTACACACGGATACAAGTACATAAGAGTCATATTTTTGCGCCGCGTTTGTTTGTTTTTTTGAAGCACGCCCCCACCGATTCCGGAAACCCGAAGGTACCAAACTCCGGTGGGATTGGGGAATGGACGGCTCACCATCCCGTGGAACCAATACCCTCGCCACGTGAGGGGGACAGCCTCTAAGCCCCGCTCTGTCCTGGGGGCACCAGTGATCTTAGCCCGATTTCGGTTTCGGTGGCCTGCGGTAATCTAAAATCACGCCATGTGCGAAATTCTGTAAATTCTGTGCAAAAACAGCAAAATCAGAGATTGCAAAACATTGTTGCATGTAGCTTTTTTGTTGTTGTTAACGTACGCACCGCTGTGTACACACCAGCACCAGTGACAAAAAGGAGTTGTCTTCCGTTGATTTTCACCTTTTTTTACCGGTGTCAACTTCAACTAGTGTGGCAGGATAAACCGTCTGTCGGTAAGTCATTGCGTTTGCCACAGGAGACCTTGCGTTCCGCAATGCTTCTGCGATACAATTTGTCCTGGACAAACCAGTGTCAGCGAGCTAAAGTCTGATTGTTATTTTAGTAGTTTTAGTGGTCGCTAAATGCCCGAAATCCGCAAATGTGAAAGTTTCATTTGTCTACAATACAAAGTACGAGGGTTGCCATGTGCAACCGAAATCATAAATAAACGGCGCAAAAATATGGCTCTTATGTACTTGTATCCGTGTGTACCACATCAGAGACTTGAAAAGCGTTGTCGAGCCAAGTCTTTCACTGCTTACACAAGGCCATATTCCTCCTTTTATATGCGTCTCCCGCATTTTTAGATAATAAAGTTTAGTTCTAATCTCCAACAAATGCGCAGTTATGAATTTAGCAATGACACGGCCAAGCTTGAATTCTAGTCATGCAGAACCTGTCAGAAACACAGGTTTCAAAGAAAACATGTCACCAGCAAAAACCACAAACGCATGGAAATCTGTGTATTATATTCGAAAGCTTAAAATCGCCAACTAAGTTGCACGCATCCAAAAGGGCCAAACAAAACCATAAAAACAGTTTGTTATAAGTGCGGAGAGAAACGGAATAAAGCATCTTTATAACAATTGTAGCTGAAATATCCAGCTTGAAAACTCTCGAATATAAAGAGACCAGTTATAAACAATTGCACCATAACTGGTTGCATGAATGACTGTAATTGTGCATGCCAGTCAAACTCAACTCTGCCCTCAAAGACCGAAACGGCGTTGTTCTGCATTTGCATTTCTGATTTTCAGCACTTTTGGTTTTCCAAAGATAAATATTCCAAAATCTTTCAGCGACGTTTGTCTTGTGCATTTTGTTGTTGTTCAATTCAGCCGCGTTTCGCTTTCCTTCCGAGATGTTAGCGAACGATGGAAGCCTATGACGAAATTCGCTTTCTTTTGAATGGTGCATTGTAAATTGCAATCTTGAAAGCAATGCAGTGTGCTTTTGAAAACACGCAAAAGATCACCGACCAGGCTTGGCGGTCTTCAGAAAAAAACGGAAATAAACGTTTTTTCGCTGCTTTCCTGCTGCTTTTACTGGAGAGATTGCGTTTTTGGCGGACTTCATTTATGTATGACTATTATATGGTACAAACGGAGTGATTGAGATCAGAGATTTTTGAGAATCATGCTTGACAATTGCGGGTGATTGAATGTGCAGCACGCGCTGCAGTAATGAGAGAGAAATAAGTCAACAAAAGTGCAACAATTTCATCAGCACTTGTTCGTTTGCCCAAAAGAGCGACGCAAATGCGAATTAAGCTGATAGATCTGAATTATGAAGGCGGTGGGTATTGCGTTTAGCCAAAAATTGAAAGCTTACAGCAAATACTGATAAGGATTTACAATCCGATACATTTCGGACTGAAAACAAATTATGCTCGCAAATCTAAAAAAATATGAACCCGTATCAGTTACATAGTACCAAGTTCAAACATATATCTTGTTTACACACTGGTATGCACGAAAATGGTGCATCAAACAATCATACTCATAAAATGCATTTATTCAACAGAAACGAAGAGAAACCGAAACTTTGAAAGTCCAGTTCGCATATCTGCTTTTGTAAATCCGCGCGCACATTTCAGAAATTTCGGTTTTGTGGAGAACATGGATACACTAACTAACCACTACGTGCAAAATATCGTGAAAAACGTTGGAGGGTCTGTCTGTGTCTGTGTGTAAGCTAAAATGCTTTTTCAGAACACAATTGACATAAAAGGGGGTTTGATTACATTTTTCGGCCGAAGATTCAATTGGAGGAGCGCTATATGAACCGAAAATTTAGTGAGAACAGATGGAACCCAGATGAGATTCTGTGACTGGCGGCAAAAAAACTGTTTTTTTTTTCAAGGATTTTTGCGGAATTTCGGAATGTCAGAGGGCAGAGAATTGTGTTGTTGATTACTGGGATATGTGAGACCACGGTGATGCTCTGGATTAGAGCACATTGATTGGTAGTTTCAGGATTTACCGAGGGATTCGAGACGTTTTTTCGATTCACTGAATGCCCGGCCGGTTGATTGAGCCGAACAATCATTTTTTTCGATTTACACATTCTAAAGTGCCGACAATGATAATCACATCAGATGGGGATATGGTGGCAGGGGATCTCAAAAAGTTTCAATTCAAAAGATGCGGAGTTTCAAAAAATAAGCAAAACACGGTGCCCGGATATGGAGATATGGTGATGGGGGGGGGGGGGGCATAACCGCTGCTGAACCAGAACAGCTGACTCAGCTATTATCTATCCAAAAAAAAATTTCAGCCAGCTATCTAAAAATTTTTGTTTTCGAATACATAAAATGAGTCAATTTTTGACCAAAATTGACTATTTTTGCTTGAAATTCTTGAAAATTTCGCTAATTTTAGGTAAAATACGCCTTTATACATGATTTTTAGCATATTTTAAGCATTATTTTGCTGTTTTTATTGCTTTGTACCGTTTTAGCTATCTATCTATCTATCTAATTTCGAAATTTTGATCGCCCCCCCCCCTATAGATGGTATGAATAATTCATTCGTCAAACACTGAATTTGAATAATGAATGACGAATGAGTAATATATTATTTAAATTGCATTATTCACGTAATTTTTCAAATTATTCATTACTCACATGAATAATTTGCCGATAGTAAATGATTAATGAATAATGAACGATTGTTCATTGACTTTTACCTGCCACCCTGTATTTTTCCCTAACACACTGATGTTTTAGTTATCGAATCAGGTGCAAATCATCAATGGCGGAGAGGATCAAGTGCAAATCACAATTTTAAACAAATCAACACTGATAAAAGTAAACAAAATGTTTAATTATAACTAAAGGCCCTAACGTCTGCTTTCCTAATCGGTTCAGGATAAAACTAATTGGCGACAGTTGTTAGGTATACAGGTATAACATATCCGAATTTCAGTTCAAACGGATAAACGGTGTAGAAGATATAGCCATTAACCGCTGCTTGTAAAAAAATGTGTGTGCACACAGACAAACACAACAACAACAGAGAGAAACATAACACTGTCTCTTGTGACTTACGCGTGAGGGGTGCATAATTGCTCACATACGTATGTGTGTATGCCACATACAAAACAACCCCCTCGCATGATTTCCTTTCATTTTTGTGTTTGTTGATTTTTCAATTTTCTGGACAAAAATGGCTGTATCTCGAGTTATATAAGACCAAATTGAACGATTCTTTTACTTTTCCAAACTAAAATGCACTCAGGATTTTGAAAAATGTGTTGAATTTTGCACAGCTATTACGAATTCGCGGATAAAGTGTAAAACAAGTAGTGCAACATGCAGATTTCTGGTGGCCCATGGCTGAAATGCGGAAAAAACATGATACAATTTTGACGCACTGCATAAACAAACAAAACAAACCAACCGCGAGGTCATTTTTAATTTCAGAAGTTTGTTTTGGTGCACCATCTGTGGAAATTTGCAATTAGATTTCAGTATCTTCCTGTCAGTGTACATGTTTTTGTCACTTTTCAATGCTCATGAGGTATCACAAAATGCGAGGTTGGTGCGGTCAATCAAGGTGTGTTCTGAACACACAAATTTTTGCAACTTGTGCAACTTGATTTAAACAAGTTCAATCTTTTTGTTTGCATTATTCATTCGTCATTAATAGTACTATTTGAATAATGGGCCCATTACTCATCATTCAAAATAGTATTATTCAATTAATTTAAAAACCCCATTATTCATTCGTCAACTAATGAATAATCAGCCAATAGTATACCATCTATACCCCCCCCCCCAAAGTCACATGGCCCCCCGCGCCCCCCCCCCCAAAATTTTCCAGCTATCTATCTATCTGGAAAATTTGCTCCATCTATCTATATCGCCCCCCCCCCCCCCCAACCCCTCGGCTCTGGAACAACTATGGAAACTCATGAGACAAAAGCGCTGATTTTTGTGTCACAACACTAATTCTGACGAATTGGTCTCATACTTTTTTGTAACCAATGAAAAATCCCTGACAAAATGACAAAATTGATTGTTCGACAGGAGAATAACAAAAAGATTGTTTGACAGAACAGGCTCACGAGTCACCGTCAAAGGTGTGCTGTTTCTCAAACTCGACTATTGTTCCCTTCTTAGTGTTCCACTGTATCAATCGTTGTCTTATATTTTTTGTCACCAAACCACTTAAAAAAACGGGAAAATCTACACCAACACTAAATGATCGTCACACAAACATTACAATAAAGAGGCACAAAAAACTTGACCAATCAACAAAGCGGAAAAAGTTTTCAAAAAAAAACATTCTTCTGACTTTGACCACAAGCGGAAAGCGCAACACTTCAGCAAATCATAATTTTACACAATTTATCTTATAAACGTTCGTTCTGCGCTTGCATGCACGTTATTTGGAATAGCTCGCCTGATTTCGAAGGGACGGCACAAAGCAAGCACACATTCCGACCTGAAAATCAGGCGACTCATTGGTTGAGCCACTTCAAATAATGTGCACGAAGGTTTGACAAACATCAAATGGTGAAATTATTTTTTTATCCAATGGTGAACAAAACGTCAATCCTCATCCGAATCAATCGCCGCTCGCCGCCGGTCAAACTGAAAGTTCGAGACAAATTTTCGGGTGTTTTGCCAAATTTACAGTTTATTATTTCTATAGCATATGCAAGTAGCTGATTGGTTGGTGATCACACGTGATGCACTGCTGTGCAGGGCAGGCGTTGCTGTGGAGGCGGACTGTGTGGCTTGCACAGAAAACATACATCACGTGGTCACCAACCAATCAGCTAATATACTGTAAAATCAGCACATTGATTGACAGTATTTGAATCGATAAAAAAACACAAAAATCAGGCGTCAGAGAACACCATGCTTTGCTGAAAAACCAGGTTTGCGATCTCAACCTTTTTCACTGCGTGTAAACATATTCCTACAGACTCGGGTGGTTTTTTGTCATTCGAATGTGTCAATGTCAATAAAACCGTAGAATGGTTAAAAAAACGCGAAACAGAAAAAAACACCGACTTTCACAGTTGTGGACTTTGTTGGTTGTCGTTCAGCAACCTTGTCTAGCAATTCTCGAAATTGTTCGTCAGACAATTTGCCGGATATTTGACCGAACCTGCAACGTCAGAAGGAGAAAAATTCGTTTCGGAAATTTCCAATAAAAAGGACAAACAATAACGATATGATAATCGAATCGAAACCAGACTATGATTTAAACTGGTATGAAAATGAAGGGATGTCGGAAACCACTTTACGCGTCACGAGCAACAAAGAATCGTGCGGGCAAAATAGCAAAACGTTTTAACTTGCAAAAAACCGAAAATGGCAAAAATTTCATCGCACCTCGCCATGTTGATGATCATGTTCTCGAGTTGTTGTGCTTTTTCCGGCTTCGCTGCTGCGATCGTACTCAGACGGGCGCGTGCGTTCTGATCGAGAATCTGCGATGGAAAAAACTCAAAAATTGACGACTGTTCGTTCCTTTTCGTTTCAAAAAAAACTTTTCTGCAATCTGGAACTGAGACGGCCATTTTCCAGCAATCTTTATCAATCAGTGAGCAACTGAGCCCAATGTTCTAATCGCTGTGTTCGTGCATTTTGTCAACAACTATTTTTAAACTTTTTCCAGATTTACTTTTATTGTTGTTGTTTGTGATTAACAGTTGCGAAACACGAAACAAGAGCCTCAGAAAAAAACAACAACTGTGTATCTGAATCTGAATTCAGAGTCTGAACTCGAACCTGCGACAGAATCGCCTCTTTGCGTTCTTCCTGCTGCGCGGCGTGCTGCTTTTTCTGCTGTTCCTGTTGTTCTCTTGACTGGTGGTGGCCGGATTCGTCGCCGCCCTGTTGCAACAAAAAAGTCAGTTATTCCGACAGAAAAAAAGTCAATGCAAGATTTTCAATTTAATCTCAATTTTTTTTCAATTTCAATACCAAAATTGAAATTGAACTGAATTTGAAATGTTGACAACAAGAAAGATTGGAAAAACGAATCAGCGGAGCGGAGCGATCGAATAATACAAAATCAAGTGATCAAGCGACGATGACGGAACGGACAAACTCACCAAACCCTGAAGTTCAGCCAATCGTTGCGCTTTTATTGCTTCCAATTCTGGGTCCATATTTCTGTTTACAACTCTGTGTTTTTTATTTGATTCGTTGATTTTTTAACTTTGAAAAAAAAATTTACTCAGGATTTTTTAAATTAAATAATTAATTAAAAAAAACGAATTTTTTGGCCATCAAAATTGTACTTTCATCAGATTTTTCCCCGCAACGCTTCATTATGATACGCACCTGCGGCCTGCCTGCCCCCGCATCCGCAATGCTCATTGCTCATGATCCATTTTTTTCAGTAGCGAAAGCGGTACCTCGGGTGCGGGGGGGGGGGTGTTTGCCTAATTTTAGAGGGGGGGGGGGTCAGGTGCCTTCTCGGTGAGGGGGGGTGCACGGGCAGCAAATTTTCCTGAGGGGGGGGGTGCACTGGCAGAAAAATTTCGTGAGGAGGGTGCACGGGATCGCACGGGTAATACCAAATTTTTGCCTTGGAAAAACACAGAAATTCTTGTAAAATACAAAATATTTTGTGCAAACAAGCTGCTTGTTTGGTCAGAAACAACAAAATCTATGCAGGGACAGACACAAACGTCAAGAAAAATGCAAAAATTACGGTATTTTTGGAAAAAATTGAGATGAGATTGACCACCGTGAGGGGGGTGCGATCCCGTGTTTTCTCGCGGAGGGGGGTGGGGGGGGGAGTCGAGTACCCGTGTCGAGGTAAAAGGGGGTGGGTAGGGTTAGGGGCTTTGAAAAAAATTTTTTTTTTATTTTTTTTTCGTTTTTTTTTAAAAAAAAAATTTGGATTTTTTTTTTCAAACTTAAAAAAAAAATTTGAAAAATTTTTCTTCTACTTTGCTCTGAAAATTCGATTTATGGCATAATTTTTTGAAAGTTCAAACCAAATTTTCTTCCCAACTTCTTTGTGTGCTTAGGTACATGTCATTATTTGGTCATTTTGACCGACGTACTCCATGTTTTTCGATTTGGATGACTTCTAGAGTCAATTTTTAGCGTTGAAATGACTTAACTGAATTGAAATATCGTTTCAGAAATCGTTTTCTTGCAACTTAGAACATGTTTTTTCAGTCGGTAGGCCATGAGATGAACATGATATCTTGTTGATTGGCGTACGTTATAGGTCTACAATGGAGTTGTGCGATATATTGTTAAACAATTGGAGCGGGGATGTTGGTTAATACCACATCACACGACCGTTTTTCAGATACCCGATAACATGGCCACATGTTAAAACTTGCGTGCTGAGCTAAACTAACGTGTTAAACTTGCGTCTGTCAGTTGCCCGCAACGTGATCGCGAAATCACGGTACGTGTTTTCGATACGATGATTTGAAGAGTGGGCTCTCGCCATGTGGCAGATAGCATAGCTGGTTGAACCTGAAAGTAAGTGTCTTGGGACCGGGTCGACAGGGGTTGCCGACTTAGCTACAGCAAACAGGAATTTTTGAACACAGTCAAATTTTGGTAATTTTCTAAAGAGGAACAACTAAGAACGGTTCAATATTCAAGTACACGTCGAAAATTGTCCTGTTTTACTGTTGAAAATGCAACTTTCCCTCTATGAAATGGACATAATTTCAATAAAACACGATTTTCGCTCTTATAGTTTTCCGGATCGTTCTGAAAATAGTCTAGATGAACTCAGCTCGACGAGACGCTTCGAACAAACCTAACTTGTAAAAAAAAATTTTTTTTTTTTTAAAAAAATTTTTTTTTAATTAAAAAAAAAATCCGGATTTTTTTTTCCCCTAACCTTAGGGGAGGGGGGTACACATGCATTCGCCCGTGCACGGGCAGGATTTTCGGCTGAGGGAGGGGGGTGGCCAGTACTGTGGGCGAGGGGGGGGGGTGGGGGGGTACACGCACACCCCCCCAGAGCACCAGTGACCGTCGGGTGGGGGGGCCCCGTGCCACCCCCCCCCCTAAAACCGGGCACCCCCCCCATCGGACCCCCCCCCCCCCGAAAATTTGTCTGACACCCATAGTTGCTCTTGGGGGCCTGGGGGGGCCGGCCCCCCAAAAAATTTTCGAATCTATCTCTATCAAACAGGTTTTTTCGGCTCAGCTATTATCTATCTGAAAAAATTTCTCAGCCAGCTATCTATCTAAAAAATTTTGTCTTCGAGGACATAAAATGAGTCAATTTTTGAGCAAAATTATCATTATCATTAGAAAAATTATCATGGGGGGGTGGGGGGGTGGACTAGGGTTGTTAAACAAAAATGAAATTTTTTTTTTTTTAAAAAGTGATTAAAAAAAAACAAAAATGCCGAATTTTTTTTTTTTTTTTAAAAAAAAAATTCGAAAATTTTCCTCTAATATGCTCTGAAAATTCCTCAATTTTGGCACAATAATTTTTTTCGAAAAGTTCAACAAAAAATTTTCTTTGATTGTACCTCGTAAAACCTTTAGCAGTCGATTTTGGACTGTTTTACCGACTGATTTTAGGCTTCGACAACATCTGCGATGAAGTTTTTGAGCGTCCCAAAGCTTAGCCTACCATTTTCGATGCAGATAAGGTGACGATTGTAGCTCTCGTAGAGCGTCCGATTGTGCTCGCTGCTCCGTTTGCAAGCGCTACGTTGTCTGGTTTGCTGCTTCGTGTCGTGTCGCCGCGACACCATCGTAAGAATTGATCGAATTTCAAGGCGGTATGTTTGTGTTCACTTTAGCATTAGCTTTGCTGGGGACAATTAGTGACGTTTTAGAGGTCAAAACACAAGAAGAGGCATGGTGACGGTTTGGGAAAAGGGTAATTGAGGTCACCAAAACAAAATCTGCAAAGTTCCGCCATACGGGTGTCATTCGGGAGGCGCTTGCATATCATATGTGGTTCTTCGACTCCCTGATTGATTTAGCACAACTTTGATTTTTGAAATTTTTTTTTAAAAAAAATTTAAAAAAAAAAAAAAAATGACGAAGTTTTTTTTTTTTAACAACCCTAGTGTCACTGTTACTTAGGTTCATCAGGGGGGGGGGGGGACCCCCCCCCACAGAAAATCTCGCCTTGGGGCTGGGGGTATAACTCCCCCCCCCAGTGGGACCCAGTACCGTGGGCCCAAAACAAATTTCGAAGGGGGGGTATGGTGCCGTGGGGGGGGGGGGGGTGCCGACCAAAAAGTGAGGGGGGGGGGGGGTCCAACCTATGGTAACTGGGACCCCCCCCAGGGGGGTCCCATGGGGGGGTGCATTTTTCAAAATTTTCTGTGGGGGGGTCCACCCCCCCCCCGGCCCCCACCCCCCCCATGATAATTTTTCGCTTAAATTTTGAAGGAAAAACGCTAAATTTTGCTGCAAAATCGTTGAAATTACAATGAAGATGGTCACGTTATCATATATTCAGCTTATATTATGGACTTTATAGACAAAAAATCATGATTTTCGAAAAAATTTAGTGTGTGCGGAAAATTTTGGGGGGGGGGTTTCCGCCAGACAAAATTTCATGGGGGGGTGGGGGGGGGGGGGGGGTGTCGGCCAAATTTTCGAGGGGGGGGGGGGGTCCGATGGGGGTGCTCCGGTTTTAGGGGGTGGCACGGTGCCCCCCCCCCCCCCCCCCACCCGACGGTCTCTGGTTAGGGTGTTAAACAAATGAAAATTTTTTTTAAAAAAAGTGATTAAAAAAAAAACAAAAATGCCGATTTTTTTTTTTAAAAAAAAATTGAAAAATTTTCCTCTAATATGCTCTGAAAACCTCAATTTTGGCACAATTTTTCGAAAGTACACCCAATTTCTTTGATTACACCTCGTAAAACCTTTAGCAGTGTCTCGCCCAAAAAATTTCGGTATGATGGAATGGTTCCATGGGGGGGGGGGGGTCCCACGTTACCAAAAGTGAGGGGTTGGACCCACTCTATGGTCGGCACCCCCCCAGGGGGTCCCATGGGGGGGCATTTTTTCAAAATTTTCGGGGCGCTCCACCTCTAGTTGTTAAAAAAAACAAAAATCGTCATTTTTGTTTTTAGAAAAAAATTTTTTTTTTTTAAAAAAAAAATTTCAAAAATCAAAGTTGTGCTAAATCAATCAGGGAGTCCGAAGAACCACATATGATATGCAAGCGCCTCCCTCCCGAATGACTCCCATATGACGGAACTTTGCAGATTTTGTTTTGGTGACCTCAATTACCCTTTTCCAAACCGTCACCATACCTCTTCTTGTGTTTTGACCTCCAAAACGTCACTAATTGTCCCCAGCTAAACTAATGCTAAAGTGAAGACAAACATACCGCCTTGAAATTCGATCAATTCTTCTGATGGTGTTGCGACGACACGACACGAAGCAGCAAGCAACCAGACAACGTAGCGCTTGCAAACGGAGCAGCGAGCACAATCGGACGCTCTGCGAGGCGAATCGTCACCTTATCTGCATCGGAAATGGTAGGCCAAGCTTTGGGACGCTCAAAAACTTCATCGCAGATGTTGTCGTAGCCTAAAATCAGTCGGTAAAACGGCCCAAAATCGACTGCTAAAGGTTTTACGAGGTATAATCAAAGAAAATTTTTGTTGAACTTTCGAAAAATTTTGCCAAAATTGAGGTTTTCAGAGCATATTAGAGGAAAATTTTTCGAATTTTTTAATTAAAAATCGGCATTTTTTTTTTTTTTAATCACTTTTTTTTTTTTTAAATTTTCATTTTTGTTTAACAACCCTACCCCCCCCCCCCCTTCGAAAATTGTTTTGGGCTCACGGTACTGGGGTGGACCCCCCCACCCCCCGCACTTTCGCTACTGATTTTTTTCCTCCGGCATTTTGGATTTAAAAAAAGTTTAATTAAAAAAGAATTTAAAAAATAAAAAAATCGGGATTTTCATTTTTTTTCGAACCCTAATCAGGATTTTTTGCTGGGGGGTAGTGGACCCCCCACAAGTACCGTGGGCCCAAAACAATTTTCGAAGGGGGGGTATGGTGCCGTGGGGGGGGGGGGTGCCGACCAAAAAGTGAGGGGGGTCCAACCTATGGAACCCCCATGGGGGGGGGTGCATTTTTTCAAAAATTTTCTGTAGGGGGTCCACCCCCCACCCCCCATGATATTTTTTCGCTTAAATTTTGAAGGAAAAACGCTAAATTTTGCTGCAAAATCTTTGAAATTACAATGAAGATGGTCAAGTTATCATATATTCAGCTTATATTATAGACTTTATAGACAAAAAATCATGATTTTCGACAAAAATTTTAGGTGTGCCGGAAAATTTTTGGGGGGGGGGGGGGGGGGGGTCTCCGCCAGACAAAATTTCATGGGGGGTGGGGGGGGTGTCCGGCCCAAATTTTCGAGGGGGGGTCGACGGGGGGCGGGGGGTGCCCGGTTTAGGGGGAGCGGCACAGCCCCCCCCCACCCCCCCCCACCCGACGGTCTCGGGGTGCTCTGGGGGGGGTGTACCCCCCCCCCTCGCCCCCGGTACGGCCCCCCCCCCCCCCCCCCCGCACTTTCGCTACTGGACCCCCTAGCTCGCTGTACAAGGTCCGAAAGAGAGGTACCGTACGTCGACCAAAACAGTTTTTTGGTTGGTTCATCACTAAAACAGCCGTAATTCGTCACTGATTGCGTCTTTATGCCACCGATATACCGATGCACCGAGATAATGCGGCTCATATTCGTTTTGTGTTTTCTACGTTGTATCTTTCCTTCTGTTGCCTTCAAAGGTCACACCATTTCTTTTCAAGAGTGTTCTGATTTTTACCACCTGCTGAGAATCCCTGAGCTGAGCATGATTTCCAGAAAAAATGCGCGTGTATTTATTTATCAATGTACACAGCAGAATACACACACAGACTCACGCACACGAGAACACACGTGCTCAGCTGCTCACACAGTCACATTACACTAGTATTTTGCCAAAACACCATTGCGTGTGCGCGTTTCTGATATTTGCACATTGATTATTTGGTGGGTGAATCGTCTGGCAGCAGCAACAACAACTCGTCAACACACACACATGAACACGGTTTGGATTTGAATGAACAGCAGAACTTTGAACGCAGCCTTCATGTGTTGTCACGAAGCAGTGTCGTTATTTCTGTTTCATTGAATTCATTTTTTTTGCATTCTCCTCTTTCGTTATTGCATTTCGTTTTCGTGGTGCCGCAAATTGAGAAGTAGTTTTGAAACGAGTTTTCGGAGTTTAGCTGCTCGTGATCCAGTTTTGTTCCCATGCAACAACAGAAAACTGTGGTCTATTCACGTTTTTTTAGTTTAGCTTTCAATTTCAGGTGAACAAGTTGATTTTGTTGTGTAAAAAATTCTTGCCGAAGAAATAGAATGGAACCAAGAAACTAAAAAAAACTGCCGGTCCTCAGCTGTAATCAGGTGCTCGCACGTTACACGACCATATGGCGCTAGTAACGCATGATTTAACAAAGGGAAAAAGGTATTTAAGGAAAAAAAATTGTGTTCAGTCCGCTTGGCTGGGTGTCCGGCGTGGTGTCAAAACCGGAGATAAAAGTGGCAACACCACAGTCGGGCGTTTCTGGTCATTTTCATTTCCGCGACATGGACATCGCACGGGGTCGGGATATCCATAAATGAATGCAGGACGCCAGACACTTATTGTGGATTTATTCAAACGTGTCCGGACTAAAATGACGTCATTTGCTTTAAAAACGCCCGTTTGTCAAAGTACAGGCACTAAAATGTCAGTTTGATGTGACTGATTCGACATTCACTATTTGTTTGCCGGTAGAAACCGGCTAAACGGAAAGTCTGGTTTGCTGTGAACGGCAAGCGCAAGTTTGGCGGCACGTGACGTCATTTCAGTGGGACACGTTTAAAAAAATAGGCCATACCTGTTCGGTTCGGACATCTTGTTTGACGTGAGAATAACAAATGTTTTGAACGTTTTTTATTGCTCTAGCCAGACGCGCGCACTCGCGACGGTTATCATTTGGTGCGCGAGTACAAGCGATCTGGCCGCGTTTTTCGCTCGCACCCACGCTTGTCACCGTTGACGCCGGTTTTCGACGATCGAGTCCGCTTCGTTTGCATCTCGGACACGCACGACCAGTTGGATCAGGTGAAAATTGGAATTTCTTTCAAAAAATGTAACGATTTTGTCTTTGCAAAGTACACTCATTAGTGCTGGTCTGAAGTACCGTATTTGATAATATCGCCGTGCTTACAATGCACTAGTTGACTGACAGCCAGTCACAAAGGCAACACAACCACCACATGTGTAATACTGAATGTGTGCCCAGTACGTTTGTCCATAATTGTGCAACATTACTGTGTTCTATAATAGAATACAAGACAATGTCGTCAGGATTAGCCAGGCACACAACAAAAGTTGTTACGATGGTGCCCAAGTTGGTTCCCATTGGTGCTCATGCATTACTGGTGCCATTCGTGGTGCCTGTTTTGGTGCCCGTGTCTTGATGAGCATATAAACCTAGCAAAACGTTGGGCAGCGTTATTGGATACATTTGCTTACCGCTGACACATCCTGCAGTCATTTTCAATTAAAAATTGTCACCAATATGGACGCCAATGTGGGTATCAAGAATGGCACCATAAAGGGCACCGAGAAAACCATTTTACTGGTCGGTTAAGCGCAAAAGACCATTTAGTAAAATTTTCACCTTTGAAACGGGTACCAAGACAGGCACCAAGATGGGCACCATGAAGGGCTCCAGTAAGGTACGGGGCACACAGATTGGGACCATCAAGGCAACTTTTTTTGCATGGGGCCTTAAAACAAACTTGTATGCATTTTAGATTCTCGACCGAATCCCGCCCGGCGACGTTCTGATACACGCCGGCGACTTCACCGACGACGGATCGATTCAGAGCGTCATTAAATTCAATCGTGAACTTGGCCGACTGCCGCACAAACACAAAATTGTGATCGCAGGTGATAGACGATTACCGGTATCAGCGTTACCTAACCTGACGCTATACCAACAAAAAACACATTA